>SNQJ01S0139726.1:31249-48908 GCA_010110895.2 Picea sitchensis | reverse complement strand
GTGAGGCTACAACATCTGTTTTGCAAGCTGCAACTTGCTGAGAGCACCAACTCTCTGTTTTTCTCTAGCACCAACTAGAAGGAAGCACCAACTCCTTGGTTTTTCTAGCACCAACTAGAAGGAAGCACCAACTCCCTGTGTTCAAGCCCCCACTTGAACCTCAGAGGACACCAGTCCTCCCTGGAACCTCCCAACCTCCCTGGTTTATGAATATGAAATACTGAAACCTATAACAGTGATATAGTGTTCAATAAAAACTTACCAGTCTCATCACTGTTCTGCAAGATTTTGCTACTCAGACTTCCTCGCTGTCTTCCAGCATGCATCTGCTTCCCATTCTGTTCTTTTGCTTTTATGCTCTATGCACCATGTCCATTCGCTGCACAGTTCTTCTTCTGTTCTTTTCAGCTATTGCAGTATGTTCCTTCTTCATGCATGAATCACCTTCAACAACATCCACTGCCATCCCAGTAACAAAAACAACCATATCTCTTCTCTGTACTGTGTATATATATCTTTTTTTCACCTTGTGCATGCAATGCATGCAATACCTCGACATACTCACACCGTGCCAATATCCTCCACAACTCGAGTTCTCTATCTGATCATCATTGTGAATCTTCAACTTCTCTGGCCGTTTTTCCACTCGTTCATTATCACTGTATGTTATGCTGAGATTCCTCAGCCTCTCTAGCAGTTGAGACTCTTCATCTTCTCTATGAAAATCAAGCTCACGTTCTCTGTTCCAGTTACAAGCTTCAATTCTCATACAACTATCAATCACTTCCACGAGCATCTTCATCCCTCTTGAATATTCCCAGAGACTGTTCATCTCCTCTGTCAATCACCCCGAAGTGTCTTCGAGTCCTATGGAAGAAACCATCAGTGGTTTCTGGTAGTTACACTATGATGTGCAATAGTAGCCCTCCGATTATACTCAGAATCACCTGCATCATTGGATAAACTCTAATGGGTTCTTGTGTTATTTACCATTTTTGCACTTCCGCAATTTGGAGATTCTGTGATGAGACATATTGAGTCTCCATGTCACGAGTTTCGAAACTCTGAAATAGATCTTTTCTACACTAGCTCCTTCCTCTATATGACCATGGCCATGACCAAGCACTTATGCAAAAAGTTCTTTTCGTGAATTCACATTTCGTGAGTCTGGAGATGAGGCATCTCTACTCTCCAAGTCGCGATCCCCGAAACCCAGAAATGGAGCTTATCTGAACTAACTCCTTCCCTTCTCATGACCACCAATGGTGACCATAGTCTGTGCCAAAAAGGGTTCTTTATATTTCACAAGTTTATAAATTTCATTGAGTCTGATCGACGGTTGAAATCTCCATAGATCCAACGGTCCTGATCTTATCACAATCTCGCATCTCGTGAGTTTCCACACCAGGCTCCATTGACACCAAGTCAGTGACTTGTCCTATGATTCGATGATCCATATCTGATCTTAATTCAATGGCTCAGATCATATCGCGATTTCGCATCTCGCGAGTTCAGTGGTTATGTTTCTTGCCTCTTCAAGTCGCGATAGGCGAAGCTCCGAGATGGAGCCGAATCAATGGTTCAGATCACACCTTGATCTGATGGCTACGATTAAATTGCGATTTTTCATCTCGTGAGTTTGGTGGTTATGTTTCTTGCCTCTCCAAGTCGCAAGTCACGAAACTCCGAGATGAAACTGGATCAACGGTCCATAACAAAACTTTGATTTGATGGCTGCGATTAAATCGTGATTTTGCATATTGTGATTTTTATAGTTATGTTTCTTGCCTCTCCATGTCGCGAGTCATGAAACTCTGAGATGAAGCTGGATCAATGGTCCAGAACAAAAATTTGATCTGACGGCTGCGATTAAATTGCGATTTCGCATATTGCGATTTTGATAGTTATGTTTCTTGCCTCTCCATGTCGCGAGTCGCGAAACTCTGAGATGAAGCTGGATCAACGGTCCAGAACAAAACTTTGATATGACGACTGCGATTAAATTGTGATTTCTCATATTGCGATTTTGATAGTTATGTTTCTGGCCTTTCCATGTCGCGAGTTGTGAAACTCCGAAGTGGAGTCGGATCCAACGATAAAAAATGTTGCTTCTCCTCCCAAGCTTACTTTGTTCTGCTTACTCTGATCTTTCCATCGCTGATATTTTCCATCACTGATCTTTGTCATCGTTGATCTTTGCCATCACTGTTCTTGACATCAATGAAAATCTTACTCCCAACTGTAAACCTTCCAACACTTTGTTCCAACAAATGATTTCTTGTGCCCTCCTGGCAACCATATCTCTTCCTCTAGATATTTACCAACACTTCAATAGTGTGTTTTATTCGTGCACTCCTTGCACTCAATTTTGTTTGAGTATTGAACCTTAAAATCTCACATTCTTTGAGAGTGTTTAGTAAATATGATGCGCACTCCTTGCACTATTCCTTCTGAGCTTGAGAGTGATTCTGGTGTGCCCACCTAGAATGCTCCTCACATAACTCTTAAACAAGTTATTATGCACTCCTTGCATTGGCCTTTTAGTGTTTTCAAACAACTCTAAGGTGCACTCTTTGCACAGTCATGAGATCCCAGAAACACTCAGGAAACTACAGTGATAAGGGATTATATCTATTCCTACAAAAAGAACATGCATGCACTACCAACATTTATAAACATACACAACAACCATTCAAGTGCATTTAGAAAACAAATATAAAAAAATACAAAAACTCATATATAGGGAAATATGTTCTTTGTATTAATATTGAATGTTGTTTACAATGTCTACAAAATTGGACTACAACCGAGTCTCAACTCTCTCTCTACTCTCCTCGTCTATTCTCCTCAATGATTTTTAATAACTATGAATTGGGCATATATTACATTGATTTATACATGAGGGTCTTCTTGATCATTCCCTCCAGATTATTCTAGTGCTTCTCATTTCGCAATTAAAGAAAAATACCACTAAATTTATTACATTAAATGGGTAATTACATCCCAGATATGAGTCCATAATTGATATCTATACAACTAAAATTTATTAAAGGTTACTTTACACTCAACCTGTACAAATACAATGGTTAAGATTTCCTTGAGCCTTTTCAAACTTTAATTACATTAAATTTTATTAATTTTGAGATTTCAACTCAAAATTGAGAAAACTGACGCTTCTATCTTTGTGATCTGCTCCCTCCTAGTGCGTTGCTATGCTAATTTAATATGTACTGATGAGTTGGAGAGATTCTATGTAATGCTTCCATAAAATTGTCATAAAAAAAAATCCCCTTCTTTCCTCTTAAGGACCTTAAACTTCATTACTTCGTTAAGATCCATATCGAACCTTCTTGCTACTTAGTAAGGTGAATTAAAGGACTTTACCTAAACATAACCACAAGGGGGGTGGATATATTTGAATTCAAAACAAGGATCTATTTGCAGTTGTATAGTAGTTCATATTTATCCTTCATATAAACTATACTACCGGCCTCCACAAAACTATTTATATTTATATATGTATATGTATATGCTACCATAATATAGTCAACACTTCTAACCTCACCAAACTATTTACGTTCAGAGGTATTTCACCATAACTTATGCTCCCGATCGCATAAGGAAGGCATACCATGGGGTATCCATGTATGATCAGCTTTAAATACTGAGGTGTTAAAATGATTTCCTCGGAAATAGAGATAGATACTAAATAAATGGATTTAGATTAGTGTGACAGTTCTCCCATGCGAGCATTATTATATGTATGGAGGTTTCTAAAGGTTAGTTATACTTGTTAAAAAGTTATGCCTAGTAGTCGTTCCTATCCAGACCAACTCTGGCATAAGGTTTCTTTTATTTAACCAATTTGATGATCGCAAGGGAACCCTAACCAAAACTGAAGGTAAGGATTAAAATGAAAAATTTCGGCCTGTCTTCCATCATGATTATTCCTTGGATATGATGCAGATTCTCTTGGGTATGATCGTAATGGATTAATGGGTTCTGTCCAAGATAATTAAGGCATTCTGAATGCATTTCCTTTGACATTGTCTCGTGTTTTAAAGTGCGCCACTGAAAAATTCACCAACTTTCCCTAACTATGAAGCTTAGGTACAGACACTTATTAAACAACAAAGAGACTAGCCGATGGTTATCCAAATACTACCATTCCATTTTGATTTTGGCTCTCTGTATTTCCTATGAAAAAATCTCGTGGATGCTTCTACTTATCAATCCTTTCTCATGTATCTCTATTTAGACATTGGATCTGTGTGTTAATCCTTCGGAGTGGGAAAACTATTGTTCTGGAGGCCGTTACTCAGCGAACCAGTTGACCATGTCCATCTACCTCGTAAGTTTCAACAGACTATTAAACAACAGAGTAGAGTCTTCGACGGATTATTACAGTGATGGTCATTTCATTTTGTAGTTCCTTTCTGAGTTTAAGTACATTCTCCCCTTATTGCTAAATCTTACTATGCTTCGAGATTAGTTCCTGTACTGAAGCCATTTGGACTATTTGTTCATCCCTGTCTTGGCCTTCATGAAAGTCACAACACTCTGAATACTCGTTCTATTTTTGGAGAAATGCTAGTTAAATCTCCGGGAAAAAGGGCACTTAGGTTTCCACTGGGTCCTAAAATCGTTATTCCTTCTCACTCTTACTCTATGGCTATATGTCGTTGTCCAGTGTTGAATGATTAGGAAGTTTCATTAGATTTATTTTTCGACCTGTGTGTAACCCTCTATGTTGCTTCTCATTTTTCCCTTCGCAATGGGTGTGTTTCTCTGTCGGTGCTCTTACAAAGACTTTTAACTGGTTTTTTTGCCAGAAAGTTCTCTTTAAAGGATCAAGTATTCTTGTTTGGGTATAACAGAGGAATCTGTCTTAGGTTTTCTTGTATAGTCTATAGAAATATTCCTTACAGTGGGTGACCCTTGAGTTGATATCTCTGGGTAAATTGAAAAGTAAATTTCTTTCGTTGGATGAAAGTTGATCAGTATTTTCTTTGTATTGGTAAACCTCTAAGCTACAAGGAGATTCCTCGGGGTCTGGTTATGACATTCTTTACATTAACTATTTGATTCCTCGTTACTTTCCGTGAATTCGATTCTAGAGAGGTTTAGAACAATTCTTTGGCACAACTCGACTTATAATGTTTATGTATTAAGGAAAAACTAACATTGTCATCTCCTTTGTTTAAATTCATTGGTTACTGTATTGTATTTGTTTCTTATTTATCTTCATTTCGTTTAAAGTATTGGTATAAGTCACTAATGATGGGCCTTGTTGATGTGAGGTACCCATCAGGGGTTTACTACACCCTCTTTCCTCAGCTCGACCATCTATCAGATAGAAAGATACAAGACAAGGATCTGATATTGCGCATCAAAAGATGAGTGTCTCTCTGGGAAAATTAAACTATTGGTTCAACATTTTTCCATTCTATTAAAGTTTCGTTACCGTTCTTTCATTTACATGTTATTAATAATTTCAGCGTATGTTTTTGTAGAGCTTCAGTCTGCGCAAGTTCTAGATATCCACCCTTGTTCTTGTCGAAAAAGGTATCCGGATTCCGAGCCCATCAATTCTCAACTTTAGCTCTAAAGGTTCTAGGAAATGGAGGTCATGGATTCATCCAGTTTTTCCATTCCAATTAGTCATGTTTTCGCCTTCAGTGTTATAAGGGATCCATGTTCCATTTTTGAGTTTTGAAAAACTAAGTAATAATTTTCTTTGATATTGAACTATAGTCCTTGTTGTATGTACTCGGAATGACACAGTAACTCACAACATGTTTTGTCTCTAGGTTTTCGAGTACCACATATTGTTACAAAAATTATTACAGTCAAGATATTTCGACTTACATGGGCTCAAACTTTCTGTTCTGACACTAATATAATTACCATAATCTCGCTATGGTCATAGAGTCATGGGTACTCCCCTATTTTACTGTATTCGATTTATATTGAAAATAAAAATAATTTATCACTAAGGCTAGGAAAAAGAAAACTCAGCTCGCATTGTATCTACGAATGCATTAAAATTCTAGTTTCTCTATTTCAGAATAAATCTAGTGGACTCCACTCCAACATTTCTTTTATATGATTGCATTTACATGTCTGTCAGAATAGTCTATCATGGACATAATATAGGAACAAATCAAATATTTATACATTCTATTGTAGACATTCAATCTCAGTTTTTCTCCTATGACGTCTACACAGATTGCCAATAGTAATTAGGCTTGTATTTTTGTTTTAATTAAGGATATAATTATCTCGTGGAATACTAGTTTTGTACTAGTTTTAATTATAGCCTATGTGGAAAAGGAGGTCTCGAATAAGTAAAAAATGATCTTAAGATTTTAACTGTTGATAATATCAAGGCCCCGTATCTAAACTTAGTTTTCCAAAAGCGTTTACACAAAGGTAGTTCTGAAAAGGAAATTTCGATGCACTATAATTTATCCTACTGTTACTCTCATATAGTAGTACTCGAGTTTCTTTACATAGGTGATTTCTCCCATAAATTAACCATACATAATTATTTAATTCCCTCATAACCATTAAAAGGTAAGATCTATCATTTGTTCAGAATTAAGTCCAACCGTAAGAGTCATTCTAAATTGGATTTGAAGGGAATTATGTCAATATTTATTCTTTGTTCACTTAGACAGATCTCCCCAGTTGTCATATCAATTCAAAAATAATAGATGCACCCTATCAGTGATTTAATCATTTAAAAAGAAATGGAAAATAATTAAATTCAGAATTAACACATCCATTACATCAGATATATAATAATCCAAATAGAGAAGGAGAAGATTAACATATTTGAACTAGTTTGTAGGGAAGACAAAGGGAACAACCACGTTCCTCCCAACCGTAGAACAAGGCAGCCAAATCACTTGCCCGATTCACCCCCTAGCCTGACCATGAGTCCATGAGGGAAAAATTGGAATATCCTCTTCAACAATGTCTTCCTCTATCAGTAGTCTTCTCCTTGCCTCACACTCAACAATCAGTGTTCATAACAACAAGTAATCAGTAGTTCTTTCCCCAACATACTAGGTAGCGTCCTGCCTCCTCACATATGCTATATATCAAAACAATCCTTTTGCCTAGGTCTTTTTCCCTCCCTTGGGAATTTTTGCAACTTTCTAAATCCCTGATTTTTAGGGGATGCCAATGGTCAATTCCCTAATTTTCCACTTGTAAAAATCATCCCTGAGGTAGTTCCAAAATGTTCCCCACTCATGGAGTTGTGGTCAGTTGATTTTAACATGGTTGTTCCATTTTTCCTCCTACAATAATTATAAATATTCTGTTTTCATACAAGTGTCATAGTCAAATAGTTAGTTGTGTCAAATCAAGTCTCTTCCCAAAAGTCAAATTCATTAATTACAATTTACCAAATTCAAAGTTCAGAATTGCCATAAATGGAAAAAAAATTCCAAATTCGAATTTACCAAAAATAGAATCATTTTCCTAATAAATTTCAAATTCAAAAGTAATAATATATATATTTTTTGCAGATGTCACATTCTCCTAGATCATTCTCCTATGATGAAAAAAATTAGTAGCTCCTACTCATGGCTACTCTGATGCTGCTATTGAGATCCTTCTCGGTCCCAAACTTCATTTTGGAGTTGTCCCTCTACTCCTCTACCCTGTTGTTGTTTTTGTTGTCCTGGTGATGTAGGATCTCCTCTTGTCAGCCTCCACTTGTTGTCGACTATCTTCTTTGCTGACCCCAACATCACCCTCCTTATTTCATCTATCTCCTTGTCCAGCTTGTTCATGGGTTGGATTCTTTCATGCAATCTTCCCTATTGGTGCATCTCCTCGTCTCCACACAGATCAAGGGTAAGATCATTATGACCTCCCATGCTAACTTCATCACTTGTGGCTCTCACTTGCCACTCCACTGCAGACTCCAATTCTACAACGATGTTACTGAGGTTTTTCTCAACCATCTACCCTGACAGTTTTATTTGTGCCAGTTCCTTTTCTCTCATGTTATCTCCTTTCACTGGCATAAGTTTAGCATTTTCCAGTTTCTCCTCATGATGGAATTTTTCTCCGCTCTTCACGAACACATCCTTATAGCAGTCTTCCTTTGTCTCTAGATTTCTTAACCAATCCTCCAACATCTTCAATTCCTTCTCCCATTAAGTGAGAATTTTATCTAAATGATCCTCTTCCTTCTTCTCTTGGACACATTTTGATGTCTGCTCCTTCTCGTTCTTCATGACAGTGTTTGTTGGTTGTCCTTCTTCTTCACCTGCAACACATAAACCATCCTCTATTAGACTACTTGACATGAATGTGTTGATTCCCCCAATGATCATAACACACCCTTGATCTTCCTCTTCTCCGGACGTCACTCCTTGTTGATATGAACTCTTCTCTAAGTTCATGATACTCTCATACAGTCTCATCTCCTCTTCCTTTCCCACCCAGAAACCTGAATTTCCTTTTCTTCATTCCTTGTAGTCTATGATATCCTTGATTGATCTCTTCTCATTTCCCTCCTGGAAATATGAAATATATTCAATTGATATCTCTTCCTCATCACCAAGTCTTTCTCTAATTTCTGTCTCACAGACGTGAACTATTTCTTCCTCTATGTTACTAAGGGTTTCCACATGCCTCAGACACCTCCGCAACATCTTTTTTTTCCTCCTAGAAATCAGCTGCAAGATAAGCCACTTCAATTTCTTCTTCACAGGCCACTGATACCTCCAGCTTCCTTGCTCCCTTTTTTACATCAACCCGTCGAGCCTTTCTTGGGTCTCCTTGAGCTCTTTGTCCATCTCCTCTTTACCCTTCCCTCTTGGAAAGTGTGTTGTTTGTTGCACACATGAAAAAATTTCTTCACAAACAGAGCCTCAATAATCTATATTCTTATCCCTTTCCTGATGTCTACAAACAAAAATCCTCTCTGATACCATATGACACAAACCCCCTTGACACAAACCCCCACCACCTCTTGGGGATCGCACAACATCCTAGTCTAGGATCGTTCGTCTTCAGAGATAAATTAGATATCACATCCCTGTTAGATCCATGTTTAATGCACACAAGACCTCTAAAACCCCTCCTCTACTACATGTCCTTACAGATATGAACCATGCAGTATACTTCTTTTGGCCCCTTTCACCTTTAAGGATCATATTCGGGCTCTAGCCCTTTGTTTCAGTGGAAATCACATATGACCACAATCTTAAAACTAGGTTCCTAGCTAACAGGTGCTACTTCGGTGCTCTGTATCTTCAGGATCTGGGAGTTTTAACAATAAAACACCTCAACTCCTCCGAACACATGAACTCATAAATTCTAGAACTGCTATGGGAATTGGCGGTTCATACTCCACGCCAATATCTATGACTCAAAGAGATTTCAGGACTATGGTATTCGAGAGTCATGTCCCAAAAACAACACAAATCACCCAAAGGCTGAATCGGTGAACTACTTCATGCTCCAGGATGTGGATATATTCACAACTTGAACCACACTTCCTTCTGGAGTGTCGAAATTATGAACTAACGAACTACTGGATCTACGATCCATGTGTCCCTCTCGATAGATGGTCGAGATATACGCTAGCCTTCGGGACTTCGGGATTTGTCGACCCAAACAATCTTACACCTCCATTTCCTCTAGATTACTAGATCTCTAAACTCCGAGATATGTTGACGTGTGGATCCCTGCGTCGAGGATTAAGATTTGTTTAGGGATTCAAAACTTCAGGAATCACACAGACTCTTGTAGGTAAAATTAAATTGTTATGAATTTTCGAACTTCAGAACAATGTTTGATATGTGGACACGTGTCCCTTCAATTGGATGGTATGAATTTTCTCTGGTTCCCAGGACTTCGGGAAACCTTCCTTCTTTGAGCCCAACACACAGAAACCTATGAATATGCAAAGTCCAAAGGACTTCAGGAGCTAATGGTCGTGCTACTTCCTTGTATCCAATGGTTTATAGTCCTCACAAATCAGATCCGATGACTTGGGTCAGTTCTCCCTTCGTGCACATCCCTCCTCCTACTTGGGACTAAATCTAGTGGACCAAATTTCTCTACAACCCATCTGACAGTTGGTGTCTCTCTTCCTCTGTTGTTCTCGCACCTTCCTTCCAAATGAAGGATTTCTAAATATTTTTTGAAGGCTCGACCTTTGCTTCTTCCTCTACAGGATCGATTGCTTGGTCTCTTCCTAGGCTACCTCTCCTGAGCTTCAACACTTGAAATAATTTGGACTCTAGCACACTTCTTGTGCTTACCCTTTCAAGATTGACTAACACTTTGACAAATTCTTGTCTCTGTGCACTCCTTACACTCATCTCTGCATAAATTCATATTATCTTTCTTGAGCTTTCGAACCTATAGATGGTTCAGCCTCTGCACACCTTGCATAGGCTTTGTGCACACTTTCACTATTCCTCTTGTGCTAGTAATTGATTTGAAACTCAAAGGGGTGTCGACCCTTTTTTCAACCAAATGATTTCTTTTACCCTCCTGAGAACCTTTGATCTTCCTCCAGAGCTTTACCAAAAAATCAACAGTGTGTTGGATTCATGCACTGCTTGCACTCAATTCTCTTTGAGTCTTGAACCTCAAAGGCTCACCTCCTCACTCCTTGCGTCGACTCTGAGAGTGTTCAATAAATCTGATGTGCAATCCTTGCACTATTCCTTCTGAGCTTGAGAGTGATTCTGGTGTGCCCACCTGGTACGTTCCTCACAAAACTCCTAAATGAGTTCTTACGCATTCCTTGCACTTGCCTTTTAGTGTTTTCTAACAACTCTAAGGTGCACTCTTTGCACAGTCGTGAGAGCCCAGAAACAGTCATGAAACTACAGAGATAGGGTATTCTATCTATTCCTTCTAAGGGAACATGCAAGCACTACCAAAATTTATAAACATACACAGTAACCATTCAAGTGCATTAAAAAAACACATATAAAAATACACATAAATTCATATAGAGGGAAATATGTTCTTTGTATTAATACCAAATGTTATTTATAGTGTGTACAAGACTGGACTTCAACTGAGTCTCAGCTCTCTCTCTCCTCTCCTCTTCTATTCTCCTCAGTGATTTTTACTAACTGTAAACTGGGCATATATTACATTGATTTATACATGAGGGGATTCTCAAGCCTTCCCTCCAGATTATTCTAGTGATTTTATTTTCGTAATTAAAGAAACCCACCACTAAGTTTATTACATTAAATGGGTAATTAAATATCATATATGAGTCGATCCTTGATATATGCACAACTACATATTATTAAAGGTGAATTTAGACTCAACCTATACAAATACAGTGGCTTGGATTTCCTTGATTTTTTTCAAACTTTAATTAGATTAAATTTTGTTAATTTTGGGATTTGAACTCAAAATTGAGAAAGTTAGTGCTTCTCTCTTTAGGATCAGCTCCCTCCTAGTACATTGTTGCACTGGTTGCTGACACACTGATGAGTTGGAGAGATTCTCCTGCATCACAGGTAGGTATGAAATAGACATTGTGGCATGTGCATTCTCCTGGGCCCAATACACTGAACTAAGTACAAAATTCATTGATATTCTTGGAGCTTTGGACAACATGTATGCGGAAATTCCTACCACTTGAATGCAGGGGCAGGATATTCCCCCTGATTTTAAGCTCTCTACCATAAAGGATCTCTTGGATATTCTCGAGTCCCAAATCATAGATCTTCATCCCACACTCCACCAAGCCAATCCAAAACCAACTCCATTCCAAAAAAATATTCAATTGACTCAAGAAACTGTCTAGGACTATTGGTATAGGGTTAAGGAATTTTCAAGAATGGTGGATTGTGACTTTTATCTATGGAATCATATCCAGAATATGCCTGAGGTGTTCATAGTTGAAAATAAAGTACACAAAGATAAGCCTGAGGCCGCCCAACAAATTCATGACCTAGCCTCCTTGACTCCTAAATAGTGTTTTATTCGAATGTTATCAATTGCAGCAAAGACACAAGAGATAATTACATCTTGGGATGAGTAGTAGAGCATATCATAGCTCATCACAAATGTGGTTGATAAGTCCTTGATATTTCTTACATAGCTTTAAGATGCATAGTCCATTGTCATCCCCATCATTGAGAAGATAAACACGACAAACCTGACAGCTCCTCGGGTCACAATGGTCAAGCTTGATGCATCTGTCCATCTTACCCAATATATCCAAGGCTACCTCAATGAGCCTGATGTTAGTTCAAGGAGTTCATGAAAGAACTCAAAGATATTGTCCCATCCATTGAGGAAGTCACCACATAATGCAATTGGCTCTAAGACGAGCCAAGTAATAGTGGTAGGGGCCTATTGGCACCCAAAGGTTTGGGTTAATCTCTCTCATGTGAACAAATCAAGTTGTGGGCACCCATCCCAGTTTTTCATGATTGTAATCGAATGCATGGAAAATGAAAAGATGTGTGTGACAAACCAATCTTTTATATTCCATGCCAACCTGATTTTTGTTAGTTGCATCCAAAATCAAGAAGACACACACTGAAATCAAGAAAGGAATTGTCAGGAAATTTTATTGAATAAATACTCTGAACAACAGAAGGGAATGTGGAGCTATAAAAATATGATTTGACGAGGCAGTTCAGATTTCCCTAATTCTAGAAGGCTATGTGGACTGCAGGTAGGTGCCAAAAGTGTGTGAGGGAGTTTTTTAGTAGAGCAAGTGGAGCATAGTTGAAAGAGACAAAGCTCTTGAGTAGAGAAATATATAAAATGGAGAAATGACATCAAAAGTAGAGTTAGTCAATCATGGGATGCATTAAGTCATTTTTGTTAGTTATTTATTGTCCAGAGCTTGCTTTTAGACTTTGTAGTAGAGTATTGGTGTAATTCTTTTGAATGGGGTCTGAGTCTATGATGCATCTGAGGTCTAAAGGGATGTGCATGGTGAAATATGGTGTAATTATGGGGTATTATATAAATAAGACATGAGACTCTATTACTATTGAATATAGTTTTCTTAATGTATGCATGTGTTCAATGGAATAGAAGGAGTAATAAAATGACAATAGTTATGATCTATAGTATGTCACTCATGTGCTATTTGAATATGTGTGTGTATTGTTTTACATTTTAACAATAGTAATTTGTTGTTAATGGAGTGTATGAATTTTATCCTACATGGATCCATCTGTATTTAGTCCTTTATCCCTATCACAAGACCAAATGGTCTATGTGATCCTGATTGTGTCTTAGGTGAGACCTTGTTCGACCTTGGATAAATATTGATATATTGATGCTTTTGGATTTGTTGGTCAATTCTAGATGAACACTAGGTATAAAATCCCCAGTGTTAAGAACGAAATGCACAAGCGTGAAATGAACCAACGACCTTCTACCCATGATGCATATACAAAATATGAGGACTTCAAGGAGGTGTTAAACTATAGGGACAAATTCATATAGAATAATGTGATGGAAAGGATGAATATCATTTCTAGAATGGGTTACTCTACAATCTCAAGAATATATATTTCCATAAAGGTGAACATATACAACTTATCAGAGAGGCTCACACATCCAAGATTGCAAGACATTTTGGTGTTGGGAAGACAATTTAGAACCTACAAAGGTATGTGTGTTGGTCCAGAGTGCAAGAAGATGTACCATGGTATATTAGAGGATGTATACTTTATGGTATCAAAAATACCAATAATAGGAAGCAACGTCTATACCATCCATTAGTTGTAACCACTCGATCCTGGGATATGACTTTGCATTTGTCGTAATTAACAGGTTCAACAAGATATGCATTCTCATGCCTTGTAAAAAGACAATCAATTGACAAGAAGAAACAAACATATTCTTTGAAAAATTCTATGTTCACTTTGGAATACCAAGCATAATCATCTTAGACAAGGAGACCACATTTTTAAGTACATTTTTTACGACATTGTGGGAGAAGATGGAAACTTTAAGTTAAAGAGATATACAACCTTCCATTGACAAAAAGATGGGAATATAGAAATAGGCAATGATAATTTGTTGAAAATTTTGAGGGGTTCCAATCAAAAGCATATGAGGACCCAAGATGAAAATATGATCTACATACAACACTCTTATAATAAAGTAGTCCACACTTCTACCAATAAGTTAACTTTTGATATTTTCCACCTTCAAAATTGGATGTTTTATATAGAAATCAAGAATGAGTGAGGGAGGAACTCATAGGAGATGCATTGAGAGAAGAAAAAAGTGTCGAAAATATTAGGAGAATCCATTTTAAAGTACATGAGACACTAAAGAAGTTGTAGGAAAAATACAAGACCAAACTAACACAAAACCAAGAATTCATTCAAAGTAGGAGACAAACTTTGGTTACATATAAAGAAGAAAATAATATAGGGTCATAGTAAGAAGATAAAGGATTTGTTGTATGGACCTTTATAGATATTGTATAAGGTGGGAGATAATTCCTATAGACTCAGTCTACCCCCATATATGGACATTTACTCAATAGTGAATGTGGAGAATCTCAAACTCTATGAGCCTTCCATTTTTGAATAGTGATCGAGATTTATGAGTAAAACGACATGAAACCAAAGATTTATAATTTTAACAGATAGACACGGTGAATAATAACAGATATACAATAAAACTTGACTTCTATTAAATAAGAAATATGCTGAAAATTATAAAATGCAAACTGAAAACAAGCTTGCTAGAATGGTGGCAGCTTATCTCTGAGAAGAGATGTGACAGATATACTCATTCACAAGAAGATGAGTACAATGAGGCTCTGAATTTATATTTACCATAAATATGAATTCCAAAACCATATATATCCAAAAGCCTAACCCTAGGAGATGAAGCGCCAAAATCCATGTGGACCCCGTTGGGGTAAGTTACTACATTAACTTCCTGGGGTCGTAAATTTTGCATATGATATCTGTTTAGGGAACATGATAGATCATTGGAAAGGTATCGATGAGGATATTCATTTAGGGGGATTAGTAAGAGCCTTTTTCTATCATTGAGGTTCTTGATCATGAAAAAAATTCGTTTAGGACCTTAAATTGTCCCCAAATGTTTGGGAACCACAAAACTGCTAAAAATAATAAGTTTTTAAAAAAAAATTTGAGTCGGTCAGACAAGGTGGGTGGACACCAAGATCCTCCTAGATCAATATTCCCCTGTTAGGAATCAATTTTATCCATTTCATTGAGTTCCCCCATCATATGAGGAAATTTCTATTGAATTTGTCCCTGAGTCAGCCACTTGCCTTGGTGTAGGAATTGCCCTGCTTTGTCAACCCGATAAAACTAGATCCTTTGATGGCAAGTGAAATTGATCTATGTGTCCATAATATGATTAGTGGATTCTTATTCCATGCAATTAGGTTTGAGATATGTTGGTTTCAATTGTTCTACTATCTTCGAGGTGTCCAATAATGGTGGAAAATAAGGCCGAAGGAGGTCCACATTGAACATTGTGTACAAGCCAAGGAATGGGGGCAGGTTGAGCTCAAAGAAATTGTCACCCATAGCCTTGGTAATGTTGTAAGGCCCATAGTGGAGTGGACAAAGCTTCTAATGAGGCCCTGTAAGGAATTGTTTCTCCAAGTGCAACCAAACTTTGTCTCCCACAGATGAGGAAATGTTGTTTCAACACTTCCATTGTCCTTTGTAGGTCGAAGTGTCATTCCACCTGACTCTAATGGGATTCCAAAATCAACTTCACTTTCTTGCTTGATGGAACACATAGATGGCCTAGATGGCACAAAAACACGTCCTGAATATGGAAATTATTGACAACTATGTTTGCGCCCAAAATATGGTAGGTGTTTGCGAAGTTAGGATCTTTCTCATAGAGGTGGAGCCATCTAGAGGTCTCATGGTCGCAAGAGTCTAGCACTGTGGTGAGTGTCACAACTGGATGTCGGTTGAGAAAATTAGCGACTCGGCTTGTACTTCATGTTTTATACTTGATGTTGAGTTGGAACTACTGCAAATATGTGGACCACTTCTCATGGCTGTCATTCTACAACTTTCCTCGTGTTTTCATGAACTACAACGACTTATGATTAGTGTGGATGATTGTCTCTTTCCTGAGAATGTAATGAATCCATTGGAAGAAATATTTCACAATGGAGTACATTTCTTTGTTGTAATGAGGGTACTTACATACGACATATGATATTTTCCCACTATGATAGGCAACAAGGTGGTTGTGTTTAGTGATGACTGTGCCCACAACATAGTTTGAAGTATCTGTCTTGATCTCAAAGGGTTGTTACATGTTAGGTAATGAGAGCACCGGGGCTAAACACAAGTACTGCTTTAGATCATCTAAAGCTTTATGTTGGGACATGCCCCACAAATTTTTTTCCTTGGCACCACCTTTGGTTATTTGATCAAGGGCCCATGCAATATGGGAGAATCCCAACACAAACCTGCGATATAAATTGGAAAGGCTTATGAAGCCCCAAATCTCAGTGATATTGGTTGGGGTTGGAAAGTCATGGATGAATTGGATCTTGGATGTTTCAACATGCACACCATGTGAATCAACAATGTAGCTTAGGTACTAGACCCTGTCCATGCCGAAGGAGCATTTTTCCAAGTTGGCATATAGCCTGTGTTGTTGTAGAGTGTGTGGAACCTATTGAATATGTTGTAAGTGTTCTTCCCATGTCTTACTATAGATGAGCATGTCATCCAGATACATAACCACAAAATAATTAGTTAAAGGATGCAGGATATCTTCCATCAACCTCATGAAGATTTTTGGGGCATTCATCAAACCAAAGGGCATCACCAACCATTCAAAAATACGTTCTTTTGACTTGAAGGGAATTTTCCATACAGCTATCTGTTCTATTGGGACCTAATGGTATCTAGACTTCATATCAATCTTAATGAAGTATTTTCCCCCATTTAGTTGATCAAGGATATCATCAATTCAGGGAATCGGGTACTGATTCCTAACTGTGATTTTGTTTAGGGGCCATTAATCAATGCAGAGTCACCAAGTCCAATATTTTTTCTACATCAACATCCTTCCACAAGGTGATCAACTGGGTCAGATGTGCCCTTGTGGAGGAGTTCTTGGATATGACACTTGATCTCCTAATTTTCTAGCATATAGTGATAATAGACTGGCCCATTTGGTAGTAGTGCGGCAGGGATCAGATCGATGGGATCCTTGACCTGATAGTGTAGAGGTACTCTAGTAGGTGACAGGAATATGTCTTTGTATTATTCCATGACCTTATCCACTTGCTTCTGCTCCGTGGATAGGTCAGTTATGGAGGCCATGGATGTGGCTGCAACCTTTCGCTTACTCTAAGGGTGAATCACGAAGAACACAAACTTCCTGGTATGATAAATGACCTTCCTACATTTCTTGGCATAGATCAAGGAAATAACACTAGTGGGACTACCTCGGGTATCTTGTACAATTTCTCATTCAAAGTAATAATAACACTACGAGGCCTAGAATCATATACAACATTGTTGGAAATACTAAAACAACTGAGAGGGGGGGTGAATCAGTTGTTTATAAGCTTAACTAATTTTATACCTTTTAAATAATTATTAAGATTTCTTCATGTGTCATCTACCAACATACAACATATGGATAGTAAGAGTAA
>SNQJ01S0139726.1:15666-25852 GCA_010110895.2 Picea sitchensis | reverse complement strand
ATTATTTCTATATAATCTAAGTGTTTAATTGTTTTTTCAACATGCAAAATAATGATTTCATGCAAATTTATGTTGCCGGATTCAAAATAAAAAAGCTTTCTTAGAACAATTAAACCACTATGTATCTAAATCATTTTTAGGGGATTCACAAATCTGTTCACCCTGTCACTCTAGAGAAACAGAAGTTAATAGGCATAGTACATAAAGGTTTACAGACAGAGATCCATTTTTAAATCTGAATTTATAAAGCGTAGAGAAACCTTATCTGTAAAGGTGCAAACCAAATTGTTTGTTTTAAAAGATAAAAAATACTTGATTTGCATAGGTTTTTTCAGAGAGGCAAAAAGAGAAACTAGACTAGATTTTTCCTCTATATAGGCTTAATTTTACTATTATACGTTTTAAAGTAATCACATGTGAGAGATTAGAGATTCATTAGATTTTCGGATTTGTTTTAAAACTCATATAAACTAAAATTGTTATATATATATATTTTTTTTATTGATAAACCTTTAAAGGTATTGAATTTTGCAAATTTCTTATAACAGAGATCTTGCCATAAAATGTTAAATTGTTTTGGATAGTTGAAGCCATTGTATTGAAAGCAAAAATAGATTGAACATTCTTGAATATTCATATTGTAATTTTATTTTGCAATGTTAACAAATGATCTCTGCAATTTGATCAAAGCTAAATGATTTTTGAACTATCTTCTCTCATTTTCCAAAGAACATAAAAATAGGAACAATTATCTTATCTTATTTTTCAAAATTATTGATTAATTAGATTATATTCCCATATAAAAATGTTATTGGATAGTTTTCAAGTTAGTATTTGGTGAGAATTTGGTGGATTGGATCATTATATTAGTTTTCATCTATATCAGATCTTTCAGAGTGGGAAAAAATGTAGGAATTAGGTTGCAGAGTCATTTTAACAACGGGTCCTAGTTTAGAAAATTGGGGTTTGGAACCCTCCTGATCCATTTTGAGGAATCAAATCAATTGTTTTTGGGTCAAATATTTCTCAACTTTATCTTAGAACCCTTGACATTGATTTACGCTCAGATACCTTTCCAATCCTGCAAAAATTGCGGCAATCAAAGCTTGTATGCAAACGTTATGCCTCCTACAAGTTGACCTACTTTGTTGAGCACCATGGTACAAGAGGATGCCATGTCAGTCCCTGTTACTCATGCATATAGGGATATCCATGTGTGGACTTCAAAGAATATTATAGAAGGTCCAAAACCTTATCACAATTGAGGCTTGAGGAAGTCAAAACCCTGCCGCTAGATGGCTATCGGGCTATGTTCAATACCGAGTCACTAGGAGGAGATGAGGTTCCATTATTTTACATTTACCTTGTTCCACAGATGAGAAAAATATTTGAGAGTGGTATTTTGTTAACATAATAGAGGAGGAGGATTTTGTAGCATTCATTGAGGCCATAATGCCAAAAGGTAACTCCATAGTGGGTTCCCATTGTTTTATATGTGCACTTTATTACTGAAGCAAAGAGAGGAAAACATAGACCTCACCTTTTAGATGGGTTTTCTCCCGTATTCATTTTATTAAGTCAAATATTGTGTTCATTTGTGTGGATGGTGTGTATTTATGTCTTTTTTTTCTTCTTTTATATTTGATTTATTTCTTAAATTCAATCCATAAGATATATATAATAAGTCTGGGATCTAAGGAAATAAAACACATAGATATAAGATTTCAAAATATTATAAGATTTGTTGTGATAAATATTTTCAGTGGAATATCCATGGTAGTTTAAAAATCATATTGGTAGCATAAAAGGTTTCTTTGGGGTATTTGTGGGAACTTACAGGGATCCAAGAATCGATTTAAGAAGAAATTCATAGAACCCTAGACATTGTTGATGAGTTTGTTCATAAAAACCCTTGAGATCCAACAGAGGAGAGATTTGCGAGGAAGAAAGATAAATTCATTGACATATATCGCAATATGTCCCTCCTCATGACGACTCTATCAAGGAATTTCAGACCATTCACAGAGGTTGGAGGCTCTAACTCTAAGATCATATCAAAAGGAAAATCACCATAAATGGAGTCTAGTTAAGAGCCAAAGAAAGATCTCAAGTGTTGTTAACCCTTCATAATATCTATTCAAGATGGATTAAAAAGTTGACATAAAGCCATACCAAAGTGATATCGATGCATTAAAATTGAATCATTGGTTGTAACAACTAGAAGTTTATTTCAACATTCGCTATATAGATGAGGAGAAAAATATATCATTTTCCATACTTAAGTTAGAGGGCCAATATTTACCATGGTGGGAAATTCACACAGACACACTTAATATAGAGGGTGATTCACCAGTAACTATGATCCAGGTGGATCTCGGTGGCCATCCACTTTTTCCACCAAATCAACATTTCAAGCGTATGGTTTTGATAAACCATGATATTCACCCTTTTGATGGGGAATGGGATGTAATGTAATATTCATTTGTTACTTACAGACATCATGTAATGATTTCCTAATGGTCTTATGTAGATGCCTACAACATATCATTAGTGAAGTGGATCCCATTAGAACTCTGCAGTTAAGCCTACTCATGCTAGAGTAGTTTTGGGATAGGTTATATCCTAGGAAGTCCTAGTGTTTTACATGCCTACGACATATTATAAACTTATACCAATTTGTCCCACATGCATCATGGGAATTTTTCTCCTCTCACTCTCTCATATATAATTTAGGTGAAGGAGGCCCTTTAAGCATGTAATGGAGTGTGATTTCAAGCTTGTTGT
Organism: Picea sitchensis; assembly: GCA_010110895.2. Classification (NCBI taxonomy): domain Eukaryota; kingdom Viridiplantae; phylum Streptophyta; class Pinopsida; order Pinales; family Pinaceae; genus Picea; species Picea sitchensis. The sequence goes on along the minus strand of SNQJ01S0139726.1, from coordinate 23,068 downwards.
GAATGAAGTGTAACCAAAAGCTCTTCCTTTTCAAAGATAAGCTACCCCATTTTGTCAGTTTCTGTTCTACAATGTTTTTCTCTCTTATTCATTAATAGAAATATGTTTCTTGCAATAAGTCTGTGTATTTCCTTGGTATATTTATGCTATATTTATGTATTCATTTCATTCTCAAAATAATTTGGATCAATTGTATCATAGTAGTCTACTCCTTGTCATTTATTATAGTAGGTCCCCGACGAGGTCAGGGTATACATAGTTGGGTCTCAAGCTAGTTTCACTTGCGGACAACCGCTCTCGCCAGCCCAAGAAACCTCCCATGGAGGAAGAAAAGGGAGATGACATAGAAGGACATCCTTTCAAGATGTTTCTTGAGGAAACCCTCATCCGACAGTGGAACGAGATGATGGAAAAATTAACTCAGATTCTTCGAAGAATATCAATAGGAGTGGTCGAGGCATCTTCAAAAAGGAACCATTTCAGAGGTATGACACCCTTCAAGGTACAAGTAAATTTTTATATCCCCTTCTTTGAATGTTAGATAGATGCATATGCTCTAGAAAAATGGTTGAATCTTCTAGAAGTCTATTACTCTATCAAAAAAAATTCGATACTGAAAAGATCACCTTTGTTCTCCTTAAATCCCTTCCCCATATTAGAGCTTGCTGGGAAGGTTACTAGGAGAGGTACACCATGAGTGAATCTACACCACTTGAAATAGAACCCACTTGGTTTTCCTTTGTATATTCTCTAAAGGAGTAGTTATAACCTATCAAAGACTATGATGACCAATACATGAAATAGATGACTCTATGTTAGAAAAGAGACTAGATAGTGTCAATGTACATTAACATCTTTCATACCTTACGCTCAAATTTGGGTATCAAAGAATCTGAGAGACACTTGGTCTTGAAGTACCACAATGTTCTGCACAGGTACATCTGAATAGAGATGGATTTCTTGGAAATATCCCCGCTGGGAGATTATTATCAATATGAAGTCAAAATTGAGCAGAAATTCAAGTAGCAAAGTAAGAGAGAGTTTGGGTTTGAAAATACGCCACAATAGAAGCATGGAAAAGGAAACCCTAACTCACAAAACGAAGGACATATCAACAAGGCAGGATAACCTCAAGAGATCCATTATAAGACGTAGATAAATAATGGTAACGAGAAGTTTAAGAAAGAAACTAGAAATTGATGTGATTTCCACAAAATCCTCTCACACAACACCGATGAATGTCACTTGAAATAGTCATTGGGGGATGAGCTCAAAGAAAAAGAATCAGAACCTAACTTGTACTTTTATTTAGAGAAAAATAAAGAGAAATGAATCATCGATGCATAACCCACTACTACCATCATGGACACAATAATACAACTAGAAGAACGAGAGGAACTTAAGGAGGTAGAGCACCTCTTCCACTCACAGATATTGGTAAATGGGACCCCACTGCATTTCATTGTTGACAATGAGAGTTAAAAGAACCTAATATCAGTCAATATCATGAATATCTAGAAGCTACCAATGATGCCACACCCCCAACCATACACCATCAGATGGTTGAGCTCAGGATGAGACATATGTGTCAACCAACAGTGTCACATGTCCTATGGAATCAATCCCTTCAAGGATGAGGCAGTGTGTGATGTTTCCCCACTTGATGTTTGTGATTTTATTTTAGGACAACCATATATGTGGAAATGTCATGCTATATATGAGTCTTTTCCCCATAGTGTCATTGTTACTTTAGGAGGTCAGCTCTACAGGGTACCAAACATAGATCTAACTACTACCAATTCATTGTGTTATCTCCTCAAATAAATCAATTGAGTTATTTCATTTTAGGTGATAGGATGTCTTTTAAAAAATACATTATTAATTTTTTAAAGCTCATTTTTGAAATCTTTATGCATGTAATAAAGTAAAAATAAAACTTGTGTTTAGGCTTTATTTTGATCTAATTCGAATCTCAGGTTTCGGTGGCTTACGCGAACATTTCGATTGTTCATTATCCACCGAAAGCCTTAGCTTTCGGTAGCTTAAACAAAGGAATTCATGGCTATTTTAGCCACCGAAATCAAAGAAGAGGGGGAGGAGTCAACATGTCATTTCACACATTTCAACCATCAGGTTTGAAGTTTTATAATAGCAAATTAGCCACTAGAAAGACAGGAGAATGAACCATTCATGACCAGGAGATGATCTCTATATGATATAAGCGAATATTTTCAGGATTGTTGTATCATCAAGCCATATGCTTATGTACCCTCCATCATTACAGTTATCGGCCATGATTGCTGCAAATAAAAAATTGTTCTATCACATCCCTTGTAATTAGTGCCACGTTCTAAAGATCGCCTCATATTTCTCTTTTTTGTCATAGTCGATCCGAATCTCCCTAACTATAGGCTATGTAACTCTCCCCCGAAATCCGTTTCTTCGATCATAGGTGAACAAAAGCATTGTGGTATATGAATAAAGGAGGCTCAACCCTGAGGAAAGAGCTCGATGACATCAGTTACTTGGAATCTCACCCGGAGGTATGTCAACTGTTGAGGGATGCAGGGTGTTATAATTTTTGCAAAAAATTACAGAGTTCTCATCAGAAGGAGGCAGAGACCTTTGCCCTTAATTTTGATGGAAAGAAATCAATGATAGGTTGGGATGAATTCAAGATAGATGAAGCCCTCATAGCCGAAGTGACAGAGCTTCCCAGGACTGGAGAAAAATGGTTTAAAACTACTGTCACTAAGAATGTTGAATTCAGGTCTTATTTGAAACCAGAACATAGGGGTTTGATATGGAAGAAAGACATCCCTGTGTCTTTCCTTGACGAGAAATGGCAACAATTATTGAAAGCTATAATGTTCTATATAACTTGTGAAGAGAGATATAACAGAGTGATGATTTACCATTTTAAACTCATAAATCATTTGAATGGTAGAAACCCACTAAATATGCCCTATTTTCTCCACAAAAGATTATCCAAAATGGCTCATCAAGTCAAGGCCAAACCCAATAAACTTGCAGGTAGACTATCCCACCACAGTCTGATTAAAATTTTGGTTTATTAGTTGTTGCAAAGAAGAGGGAAAGAGTGGAATTACTTCTTGTTCTAGAATGATTTCTAGACTGAGGTACAACTAGAGGGTAAAAAGAGTCCTTATTCCAAGAAGTCTTCTACTCCCAGAAGTGGAAAGAGGATAAGGAGAGCTATCTCTCTAGCTCCAGTTAATCAACCCTCTCCTTCCTCTAAGCTAAATAAAACTAAGAAGAAATTGAATTTCAACAGTGAAAAGGAAAAGGCCAAAGAATCCCCAGTGAACAAAAGCATTATTAATCTTCCTTACACAGACTCGAAGGATGAAGAGAACCAGATTGAAACAAGGCACGAGGATTCAGTCACCACAAGGCGTGAAAATTCTATTTTTGTAGATATATACACAACAAGTTATGCAGACCTTCCATCACCTACACCTCTAGAAGAATAAGAACCAAAAATTGCAGATGCCTCATCTAGAAAATGAGTGAAGCAGAGTAAATCAAAGGAAATCAAGAATCTTAAGAGGAAGTTAGTCGACCAAGAAGTGTTATAAAGGGTAATCATAACCAGGTATCAACGCCTGTCGAAGAACTTTGCAGAAAGCAACTCATCCTTGCAAAGATTAGCTCATGAAAGCATAAAGGAAAAGAAAAAGAAGGACAAGATTTTAAAAGACTACAACAGCTTATGGACAGTAGCTCAGGGATTGAAGAAAAAGGTCAGGGCTTTGAGGAAACAAGCTATGTATTCAAAAAACCAAGCTTAGGCACATGCTACTCTTGAAACCCTGGCAGTGGTGGTAGTTTACTGCAATGAACCAGAGATAGCTAGTAACCCTACAACCTTTGAGCAAGATGTAGGAGCCTTAAAAGATCAACCCTAAGGTGTTTTTGGGGTTAAGACTAAAGGTATTTTTGAAATTTTGATAATTTCAGTAGTCTTAGGTTTCATTGGCTTAGGTGAACATATCGATTGTTCATTATCGACCGAAAGAAGAGCTTTCAGTAGCTAATCAGTCTGAATTATGTCTACTCTAGCTACCAAAAGCACTGATAAGGCAAAAAGTTAATATTTTTGCACAGGTCCAAGTTTTCCATGTCCAAAATCCTTAGAAATGGTTCCAATCGATGGAAAATAATTAATGAAATCTTTATCAAGAGTTTGTTTTGGTTTTAGACATGCTCTACAAGATAGAAGGGTTAAAAAGTAGTTAGTTAATTTCGAGGATATAAAGTTGTTTGACTGTCAACAGGTGTCATGTTCGACTCCTCCCATATCACATGAAATCCAGTAGCCTCAGAAGGCTCACTACACCTGCCAAAGAATCTGAAGAACATAAACATCATTCAAGGATTTTAATTGACCTAGTTTATAGGATCTTTTCCTATTTTCTTGGGCCAGTTATTGATTTTCTATTTTAGGCAAAATTTGATCCAGTAGTATAGGATCTTGAAATTGTTTGTAAAGGGTTATAAAGTCCAGAACATTTGATGAACAAAGGGTTCAATTTTGAGTTCTGTAATCCACTGTTATTATGATAAAGACACTTTCTTTATTATATTAAGCCTGCAAGCTTCTTTCATTGTTATTATCAGACTCTCTTTATATTTTTCTATGCCTATGAGTTGAAATCATTTCTTTGTCTATGTTTAAAAGTCCCATGGTAACTGTCATCTTACCTTTGATTATTAAGCAAGAATCATAAGCATCCTTAGCTAGTTTGTTGACCCATCATATATATTGTTATGTATGTTCTGGTTAATTGATTGGTTTTCTTATCCATTTTATCTATGAACCTATCTAATAATATCTATTGAAGGCTTTGTACTGCATGGATATAGGTAGACTGCCTTGAAGATACAATCTAGTGATTTAGATATTCATCTTGATCCGAACCCACACCCATTATTGAGAAAATGATTACAAAAAGGTTAAGTTACCAGGCATCTCTGAGATACATCCTAGGAGAGTTTCTTGGAGTGATAACAAATTGGCGTAGTTGTCGGGGAGAGGATATTGAGGCTCATCTTCCTTGGGAGACGACAAGATCCAACTTTGATGATAGACAAAGTTTGGACACATTTTTGGATGTAATGATCTATCTGGTGATTCCACTGGAATGAAGTGGCTCTAAGAAGGGCTCATACCAGAGAAAACCAATAAAGACCACTGACAACACCAGTTCCAGACCCTGAGAAGATCATCAGAAGTGGAAAAGAATTGCAAAGACAAACTTTTGGATCTGCAAGAGCATCTAAACCAGGTATTTCAAGAAACACTTTTTCTTTTGTATCTAGACAACCTCATGTCAAATCCCCTTCTACTGAAACTTCTAGTTCTCAAAAAATTGAAATTGTGTCAAAAATATTGAATTGTGATGAGCCTTCAATTTCCTCTGATATTATAGATTCTATTTCTGATCATGTTACTATATCCAACTTAGGAGAAGAAGTTGTAGAATCTATCCAAGAAGATGACTCTTGCTCTTCCTTGAATTCTTCACCAACTGAGCCTGTAGAAAGTTTTTTCCATACTCATACTAGTCTGCCCATTCTTGAAGATATTTTAAAAGATCTTTTCTCTAAGGGTGAAAAAAACCTGGCTTTGTTGCTCGGTCAATTTTATAGAGCTTCTTACTTTCCACCTTTTTCAGGAAACACATTCCAGAGTGAAGTAATACCACCATTGTCCATAGTCCCATGTATCCCATCTCAACCATCATCTACAAAAAACTCTTCCTCTGCATCAACCCCCAAGATTGCCATGGCTGCCCCTTTGACAAAAATGGAACAAATCTTAGCCAATAGGTATGCCCCTCTTATGTTTCCCAATCCATTATCAACCATGCCAACATGAGATTTTCAGAAATATATGCCAAAGTTTACTGGATCTAGGGATTATACTGTTGAAGAACATATAGAAGCTTTCTATGCTTATGCTGAGAATATTAACATTTCAGAGGAAGATGTTTGGACCAGAATGTTTTTGCAGAGCTTGGATGGTCAACGAAGGAAGTGGTTCAAGGAACTGCCAGCAAATTCAGTGGTAGGTATTGAGAAATTAGATGAAGTGTTTTTGAAACATTCGGGAGAAAGAAGAGACCTCTTGTATTATATTACTAAATTTAGAAATCTAAGAAGAGAAAATGGGGAGTCTATTTCAGACTTCACCAAAAGATTCAATAAGATGTTTGGCAAGATCCATGCAGAGATCAAGCCAATTGATGCATCAACAAAGATTACTTACTCTTTTGCCTTTGATCCAGAATTTTTCTTAATCCTTAGAGAAAGAAGGTCAGCCACACTCGCTTTAATGCAAGATGTTTCTCTTGAGGTTGAATCTAACATTATGGCATCTCAGAAACTTAAAGAAAATTTTGAGAGAAAGAAGTCATCTGCTGATACTCTTTCTTCTTCAAATACGAAAATGGAAAAGATGGCCAAGATGTTGGACAACATGACCTCGGAAATGTCAAAACTGAAAATTCAGAGTCAACAACCAACAAGAAGTAAAGAGCCTAATGCCTATGCTCCTAGGAATTCCAATGCATTCCCTTATAAAAGGAACAACCAGTAGGTTCATATCCTTTAGAGAGACAATAATGAAATTGAAGACCAAAGGATCACGACCCCCTTCCAAAATCTAGTTCTAGAAGAAGAGAAGGAGCTATCTCATGTTGAAGTTGAAGAAGAAGATGACATCAATTGCTTTGGGGATGATATTGATTCCTCCTTCTTGACACAAACAGATTATGAGGAGTCCCAGATGAACGAGAATATTAATGAGGCAAGCATTGAAGAATATTTTTCTTAGCCAAATGATCAGTCGAGCTACAATTTAAGATCTAAGACTGTCGCTCCAAAACCATTGCTTGTTGCCCCTGAAAAAAAGAAAGATGTTTCTGCCAAGTATCCTACTGCTCCTGCAAAGAAAACCTCCACTCCTGCAAAACAATAGCAGAAGCAATTGAATCCCCAAGCTAAAGAACATGTGTCCCTCATAGCTCCTTCTAATGAGGTAAAACCTTCCGATAAAGTATCATATTCATTTAATTTTGAATCAAAAATTCAGAAGGCGAAAATACCTATGCCATTAACTGAACTTATGAAGAATGACATATTCAAGTCTGCTATCCTGAAGTCCCTTCAAACAAATACTCCCCCAACTTCTGATTACGTAAACCTTCAAGATGACAAGCCCACAATGACTATAAGACCTATGGTAGAATATCGAGATGACTCTTGTCCACCCTTCTACATATCCCTGAATATCCATCCTTCACAACTTCTTGCTTGACTCGGGAGTGTCACACAATCTTATGCCTAAAGAAGTGATCGATGAACTTGGGCTTGACAT
>SNQJ01S0139726.1:0-10608 GCA_010110895.2 Picea sitchensis | reverse complement strand
CAGTGGGGCTTAGATTTCATAGGAGAGATTAATCCTTCATCTAGTGGTTAGCATAAATGGATCCTAGTAGGCTCTGACTATTTTACCAAGTTGATAGAGGAAATCCCCACTAGAAATTCCACTCATTAGGTCATCGTGAAGTTTCTCTATGAAAACATTCTGATTAGATTTGGTTGCCCAAAAAGGCTAGTGACAGATAATGCAACATCCTTTAAAGTTCATGCATTGCTTGTCATGTGTAAGTCAATGGACATTCAATTGGTACACTCTACTTCCTACTACCCTCAAGGCAACGGTCTTGCCGAGTCGTCCAATAAGAGTCTAGTCAGAATCATCAGAAAGTTGTTGGAGGATAATCAAAGGAGCTAGGATTCCAAAAAAAAGTTTGCTCTTTGGGAAGACAAAGTGACTAATAAGAAATCCATAGGAACTTATCCCTTCAAACTGGTTTATGGCACTGATGCCATTTTCCCCATTTAGCTAGTTCTACCAGTGGCTAAATTCTTTCAGGAGGAACAAATCGAATCAAATGATATGGTAAGAAGAATGCTTGACTTGGTAGAATTGCAGTAGGTCAGAGAATAGCTGGTGGATAAATCAGAAGCTCATCAAAATATGATCAAGGATACTTTTGACATAAAAGAAAAGGTGGACAACTTTTAGGTTGGTGACTGGGTTCTGAAATGGGATGTCCTCAGACAAGATAAAGCCCATCACGACAAGTTTGATTCTTTGTGGCCCGGTCCTTTCATGATAACTCACGTACAACACAACAACACCTTCATTCTACAAAGTCTGGAAGGTGAAGAAATGTTTGGTGGCCCAGTCAGTGGGTGTTTTTTGAAACTCTATTTCACCTATGGCTTCAAAGACTTGTCATTGTAAATTTTATTTTCATTTTTTTATTTTTTGCAAAATAACTCCATGCCGAATGGAAGCACTAGCAGATAGGTTTGAATTTTTGTTTTACAAGAAAGGCATTGGTTCTGTGGTTCTTGAAACCTCATAGGGAGTCTTTCACCCCCAATAGGAGCCAGTTTTATCTCCTCAAATAAATCAATCGAGTTATTTCATTTTAGGTGATAGGATGTCTTTTAAAAAATACATTATTAATTTTTTAAAGCTCATTTTTGAAAGCTTTATGCATGTATTAAAGTAAAAATAAAACTTTTGTTTAGTTTTTATTTTGATCTAATTCGAATCTTAGGTTTCAGTGGCTTAGGCGACCATTTCGATTGTTCATTAGCCACCGAAAGCCTTAGCTTTCAGTAGCTTAAACAAAGGAATTCAGGGCTATTTTAGCCACCGAAATCGCAGAAGTGATGGAGGAGTCAGCACGTCCTTTCACACATTTCAACTGTCGGGTTTGAAGTTTTACAATTTCAAATTAGCCGCCGAAAAGATAGAAGAAAGAACCATTCATGACCGGGAGATGATCTCTATATGATTTAAGTGAATCTTTCCAGGATTGTTGTATCATCAAGCCATATTCTTACGTACCCTCCATGATTATAGTTATCGACCATGATTGCTGCAAATCACAAATCGCTCTACCACATCCCTTGTAATCAATGCCACATTCTAAAGATCACCTCAATTTTCTATTTTCTATCACATCCGAGCCGAATCTCCCTAACTATACACTGTGTAACTCTCCCCCGAAATCTGTCTTTGCTATCACAGGTGAACAGAAGCATTGTGGAAGATGAAGAAAGGAGGGTCAACCCCAAGGAAAGAGCTCAATGACATCAGTTACTTGGAATCACACACAGAGGTATTTCAACTATTCAGGGATGCATGGTGTTATAATTTTTGCAAAAAATTACAGAGTTCTCATCAGCAGGAGGCAGAGGCATTTTCCCTTAATTTTGATGGAAATAAAGCAATCATAGGTCAGGATGAATTCAAGATACATGAAGCTCTCATAGAAGAAGTGATAGAGCTTCCTAGGATTGGAGAAAAATGGTTTAAAACTATTGTCACTAAGAATGTTGAATGTAGATCTTATTCGAAACCATAACACAAGGGTTTGATATGGAAGAAATGCATCCCTGTGTCTTTCCTTGAAGAGAAATGGTAGCAGTTATTGAAAACCATAATGGTCTATATAACTTGTGAAGGGTGATATAACCGAGTGATGATTTACCATTTTAAACTCATATATCATTTGACTGGTAGAAACCCACTCAATCTTCCCTATTTTCTCCACAAAAGATTATCCAAAATGGCTCATCAAGTCAAGGCCAAACCCAATAAAGTTGCAGGTAGACTCTCCCACCACAGTCTGATTAAACTTTTGGTCTGTGAGTTGTTGCAAAGAAGAGGCAAAGAGTGGAATTACCTCTTGTTATGGAATGATTTCCATACTAAGGTACAACCAGAGGGTAAAAAGAGTCCTCATTCCAAGAAGTCTTCCACTCCCAGAAGTGGAAAGAGGAGGAGGAGAGATATCTCTCCAGCTCCAGTTAATCAACCCTCTCCTTCCTCTAAGATAAATAAAACTAAGAATAAATTGAATTTCAATAGTGAAAAAGAAAAGGCCAAAGAATCCCCAGTGAGCAAAAGCATTCTTAATCTTCCTTACATAGACTCGAAGGATGAAGAGCACCAGACTGAAACAGGGCACAAGGATTTAGTCACCATAGGGTGTGAAAATTGTGTTTTTGTAGATATATACACAGTAAGTTATGAAGACCTTCCATCACCTACACCTCAAGAAGAACAACAAACATGAATTGCAGATGCCTCATCTAGAAAACGAGTGAAGCATAGTAAATCAAAGGAAATCTAGAAGCTTAAGAGGAATTTAGTCGAGCAAGAAGTGCTAGAAAGGGTAATCAAAACCAGGTATGAAACCTTGTCAGAGAAATTTGCAGAAAGCAACTCATCCTTGGAAATATTAGCTCATGAAAGAAGAAAGGAAAAGAAAAAGAAGGACAAGATTGTAAAAGACCACAACAACTTATGGAGAGTAGCTCAGGTCTTGAAGAAAAAGGTCAAGGCTTTGAGGAAACAAGCTGTGTCTTCAAAACACCAGGCTGAGACACATTCTACTCTTGAAACCCTAGCAGAGGTGGAAGTTCAGTGCAATGAACTAGACGCAGCCAGTAACCCTACAACCTTTGAGCAAGATGCATAAGCCTTAAAAGATCATCCCTAAGGTGTTTTTGGGCGAAGACTAAAGTTATTTATGAAATTTTGATAATTTTAGTAGTCTCAAGTTTTGGTGGCTTAGGTGAACATATCGATTGTTCATTAGCCACCAAAAGTAGAGCTTTTGGTAGCTAATTTGTCTGAATTTTGTCTACTCTAGCTACTGAAAGCACTGATAAGGAAGAAAGTTAATATTTTTTGACAGGTCCAAGTTTTCCTTGTCCAAAATCCTCATTTATGGTTCCAATCGATGGAAAATAATTAATGACATCCTTATCAAGAGTTTGTTTTGGTTTTAGAGATTCTCTACAAGACAGAAAGGTTAAAAAACAGTTAGTTATTTTCAAGGATATAAAACTGTTTGACTGTCAACAGGTGTCATGTTCGACTCCTCCCATATCACATGAAATCCAGTAGCCTCAAAAGGCTCACTACACCTGCCAAAGAATTTGAAGAACATAACACATTGATATTGGAAGAGTGATAACACATTGATATTGGAAAAATAATGCCACAAAGTAATATTACAAACTAGAATTTTTCCCATTTTCATGATTCAATCACATGGTGAACAGAAGGTCACTGTGACCACTATATCCTTGACCCAATATGTTTCTATCTAGCAGAAGCAGGTCGACAAGACTGTAGAGGAGAACATAGAGAATGAGAGTTTTCCATATGTTCAACATAGCTCTATTGGTCATGAACCTTTTCATGTTTGCTTGGGGTTCCAACCATTATCCCCCATTGATATATCTCTTTATAATGCATCTTCACTGACATAGTCCTCCCACACTTATACCAAGTTAGATCCTGCAACTAGATCTATTGAATGGATCCAACACCTCCGATAGGTTCATGAAATCCTTCTACATGAAAAGTAGAAGAAGGACATAAAGCAGGACATATACTTCAACAAAGAAAACGAATCACCAATGTTCATATTCAACAGAAGTTTCCCCATATCCCGAGGGAACTATACACAATGGGGACCATTTCTTTCTAAGGGGGGAGGAATGATCCAAGTGGATATCGATGGCCATCCTCCTTTTCCACTGAATCAACATTCCAAGCCCATGGTTTTGATAAACCATGATATACACCCTCTTGATGGGAAATGGAATGTAATTTCATTTTAATTTGTTACTTAATTACATCATGTAATGATTTCCTAGTGGTTTTATGTACATTCCTACAACATAGCATTAATGCAGTCGATCCCATTAGAACTCTGTAGTTAAGCACACTTAGGGTAGAGTATTAATGGGATGGGTGACTGCTCAAGAAGTACTAGTGTTTTACATGTGTGTGGAATTTTATAAAGTTATACCAATTTATCCTACATGCATCGTGATAATTCTTCTCCTCTCAATATCTCATATATAATTGAGGTGAAGGAGGCCCTTTAATCATGCAATGGAGTGTTATGTAAATCTTGTTGTAAATGAAGTTTATCCAACATCTCTTTCTTTTCATAGATAATATACTCCATTCTACTAGTGTTTGTTATACTATTTTTTTTTTCTCTTAATCATTAATAGAATTTGGGTTTCACTCTATTTTTGTGTTTCTTGCAATATCTCAATGTATTTCCTTGTTATGTCTCTCCTATATTTTTGTCTTCATGTCATTCTCAAAATAATCTGAATCTAACTAAGTGTGAGGATTTGAAAACCCTCATTAAGTCTCAGTTCTATCTTATTCGGTGTGTAGAGGACTAATGGATATGTTGGCATTACTTCAAGCAAAGGAAAGGGAAGAGTGTGGAGGAGTACAACACCAAGTTTAGAACAATGGCCATCATGCTAGGTATTTCTCCCAAGAACCCAAATGTACTCTTCAAGTATCTGGGATGTCTACATAGTCATCTATGAAAGAAAGTGATGATTTTAAAGCCAAAGACAATGGATGAGGCATGTGTACAGGCACTATATCTATTATGGGATTTCTCCCTTGTGACCTTGGGTCATGTCACAACAGAGAGAGATAATATGTAAAAGGCTTAACCTACCCTCACACACAACAATGATATAACAAAATGACTACTTTGAGGAGAGAAAGAGAGAAGGATAGAATGAGAGAAGGAGAGAGGGAGAGACTTCACACATTGTACCCTATGTCTAATGTTGATCCTTGATTTATACATTTGATTTTTCTCCTGATCTCCAGTAGTATCAACCTGCAAAACAAGACTAAGTTTGTGTTGCAAAAAGGTAGTTATGAATTCAAAGAATACATATAATGTGAAAAAATTCAATTATATCAAGAAAGCTAACATATATCAATAGATGTACCTGAGGTGTAAGACAGTCAGTGACAGAGTGTCTTGTTAAGAAACTCCGCGTTGTTAAAGTCACTAGCTCGAAACCTGCGGGGACAAAAAATCTAACCATGTTAAGGGTTGGTGTGGCTCAGGCTGGGTGCAATCCCTGGGTGATTTTGATGGCTTATATTCCCCTGAGTCATGGTTTCTCAAGCCACAGGTTAATCCTGCAGCTAGTAGGTCCGAACAAATTAACAAACAAAACAAAAAAAACATATATAAATAGATTGAATCAATTTACACATATATGGAGGGAAAGATACATATTTTATTGAAAACAATATAAGTAGGTAGTTACAACTTGATTATAACCATTGACATTACCTCAAAGTCAATCACCCAAGTTCCTCCATTAGTCCTTCAAGCATCAACTCAACATGATGGCTCTTTCTTGGATGACTCAAAAGGGAAAGAAGAACACCCTAAAACCACATATGGGACATGGAGGAATATTGGAAAACAAGTTCCAGATTAAGGGGATGCTACTTAGAGGATCAAGGAAAATACGAACGCTCGCAAATTCATCAACATAATATTGAACCTAGGTTTCCCTCCTAATCCATGCCTTCAAAGGTTTCTTTATGGCATCCTTAAGGGGTTGAGGTGGTTTAATTACAATGTGTATGGGCCAAAGGAATTTTGGGAATGGGCCCAACCAAAAACTCCACCCGAAAAATGTGGAATATTTTTTTTTCATATATTTTTAGGGCATGCATGGGTTGCAAACTAGCAAGGCATGAAATTCGCAATTTGAAAACAATTGACCCACAGATGGCAACAAAAATGTTGGTTTTTAGATGATTTTGATGAAGGAGGATGGGATTTAAGTTTGCAAGCTATGGAAAAGGACTAAGCCATCTCAAAAATTCAATTGATGTGTAAATTTGTAGTATAATAGATGCCCCCTAATTTGTAAGGTCAGAAGGGAAACTGATGGCCAAAATACATTATAACTCTGAGAGGAAAGGATGCATTGAAATAAATCCAATGAAAGTTCCTGAACAACTTATCTAAGAAAAAATACCATCAACAAAGATCAATTAAGAGTATTCTATTCCCAAGTTTGGCATACCATGCTCAAGAGTGATGTAAGCATGACCTCCAAATCAAGTACAATGCATATCCATGCAATATACGAAAGTATGACTAATGTCCATGGACACGAAAAATAAACAGTGGATTCTATTAGTGTTGTCATTTTTTCAGTTAGAGTCAGTCTTAGTCAAGTCAGAGTTCGTGTGTCAAAGGGTGTGAGGTTAGGTAACGAACAATGAATGGTTCAAATTCAGTAAGTGGTCGGTTGGCCCTTGGAGTCGAGAAGGGATGTCAGAACCAAAACATGTGTAAGGGGTAAAGGTCTTTTCCCAAAGAGTTGGGTCCTGTCAGAAGAGAAGGTTTTATGTGCCAAAGGTAGAGGCAAGTTTTTAAATAGAAGTCGACTCGACAGCCAAAGTTACCATCATCAATCCATTATTAATTCAAAAAGAATGAAAAATCATGGTGCTCGTATCACATATCCTCTGTAGGTGTTATCAGTTGTACTTTACATTACCCGTAGAGTACCCGTCATGCGGACGTGCTGCGAAAATATTATTCTTTCTTCGAAAACTCCAGTCACCATGGATTCAGTGTCCCCTGGTACGAATCCATCTCTCACCTACCCAATTATACATTATGATCGATCTGTATTGATTATGTTCACTAGACAAGTTTATGCACTTCCTATAATTTTTCTCATGAGCCTAGATCAATCAANAGTCACCATGGATTCAGTGTCCCCTGGTACGAATCCATCTCTCACCTACCCAATTATACATTATGATCGATCTGTATTGATTATGTTCACTAGACAAGTTTATGCACTTCCTATAATTTTTCTCATGAGCCTAGATCAATCAATATTACCACCCTAGGCCCATGCCAAATCCACCTCGTGCATAACAAATATGTGTTGCACCATGGCAACATCCCATAACATAAGGAAGGGTGTGCGAAGTGGCAAGAATTCTGTGCCCGAGCCTCAAATTTTGGCATTGGTCAACGAATATTCAGAGGTCAGAGAATCTTTTGAACATGTCAGATGCATGGTCTTTTGCAGACAAATCCAAGGATTCAACATGAAACTACTAGAGAAGTTTGCACTCAGTTTCGATGGGTTCTGCACGGTAATTGTAGGTGTCACTTTCCAGGTGATAGAGGAAACTTTTTTGGCCACAACAAATATCCCTCCACATGGTGAAAGGTGGTTTAAGGGCATTCCTTTGGACATGCGGTGCTACGAATATTTCATCAAACCAGACTGTTTAAATGGGAAAGTTTAAGTGGGCATCCCAAGTAGATATCTGTAGGATCCCTTTTGGAAACTCTTGGGAGTGATTAGGAAATATTTCACTTGTGCGGGAAGGTTTGACATAATACATTCACATCACATTAGATTGTTGATGCATTTCACAGGGAGGAGATAGTTAAATATCCCTTTCTTGTTACACCGAAGCCTTCGAGAAATGGAAAACATCACCTGGGCTGAAGCAAACCAACTGAAGAAGAAAATATGTCAAGTCTCACTGATTAAATTGTTGATAGTTGAGGTGATTGGGAAATAACTACGATTCATTTCTACATACAATGGGCATCCCTGAGGATCCAAAAGGAGATTCCCCTCTATCCACATAAAGAGTAACATCACACAGTGAAAAGGTTGAAACATGAAGGGTTGTGGAGGAAGGAAATACATTGGAAGACCTATCCCCACAATAGTCAATACCCCGAAGAAGGGGTAGGCCAAGGAAGAACAAGGAATTCGGCGAGACCCAAGTCCCAAGAAAGCCACACGCAAAGTCAACTGCCAAAGAGTTACTCAAGCGTGCCATCCAGCTGGAACGCTAGAACCTGTCGATGACCCAAGTCGATAAATATGTGACAGAAGGAGAAGGGAAGACATTGAAGGAACGAATATTCGTGAACCGTCGCAACAATTGAAGCAAGCGCAACTGGATATTGCTAAGCTATACTAGGAAAACAAGGAGCTGAGACAATAGTTAGCAGCGAACACCCTCAAAGCATCAACATCACATGGTCGAGAGGGAAACATGATTTGGCTCAAGAGACAGCTCAGGGAAGCACAAGATACAATCATCCAGTTGTGTGAAGCATAAAGGATTTCAAAAGAAAAATATGCAAAGAATTTCGAGGAATTTGAAACGACCATGGAGAACATCCACGTGGCTCTAGCCAACACAGATAAGAAGATGAAAGGGAATGTGGTTCTGCAAATGCAAGTGATGAATATGAAAAGGAGCAACTGGTCTCTCAGGAGAACACTTTGTGTATCAAAAATGCAGACGAGACCATAAGCATGATTAACTGACCCTATTTCTTGTCGTCTCATATGTGGCATGTATTTTGTCTCCCCATGTCATGTTTCCTACTGGGTGGTAGGGACTCTGACAGATACCCGTGCAAAAAACATACGACACACAATGATGGAATCTCATCCATTGCAAAGGATAGGTGTACATTGGATGTGCTATAGTTTGAAGAAAGGAACTGTTCCCTAACTTGGGTCATCATTTTGGAAGCACCTGTGACAGTTTGCAGTCACCCACCACATGCACTCACCAACAAATGATCACGTGACAAAAATCAAGGCCCTTACAATGGGTGGCAAGATTCTGACAGAGCACTTGACCATCTAGATACCCTATCAAAGGAAAGCATCGACACATAACTCTCTAATGACAAGATCTTGTTGATGACTGAACCGTCGTAGCAAAGACGAGTGACTATGATGCAACCGAGTACAGTCAGTTTCTATTTTTAGTAAAGTTCCATATGAAGATTCATCTGAAAGAGAGTATTCAGAACCAATTTCTAGGGATAGCAGTTAGAGCACAGGGGAGCTCGAGTGGCACACCCTTGTCTATATATTCCATATTTTCAATGTCAGCCAGGTCGGTTGGAAATATAGTGTAGACAGTGACTATTCAATGTATCTTTTGATCTGATTGAAGCTTAATGAAAAGGTCCTGAAGCTTTGATAAAAAGATTCTAATTGTGGCAATTTGATGTATCGTATTCTTTCTTTGCGTATGTGATTTCCTATGTTCTTTATATTCATATGTATATTTTTTGTCTAAATCAGAATGTTATTTTGAATCTAGAATTCAACACACGGTTCTCTAGATTCACGCCATTTCGATGACTGTGCTTCGTCTAAGTGAACTCTAAATTCATCCCTAGCATTGGTCTGAGTTGCTTCATGTGTTTTCTCTTGCCACACACAATGATTTTTAACTGAAATATCGTTTCTCATTTAGCCTTTATCCTCTCAAGTTTAGTCACTAAGTCATTTTTTTCTATCATTTTCTTAAATCAACTCCATAGCCCAAGGTCTCATTTTCTTTCTCTAATAGAACCAAAAATATTATTTAAAGGCGTTAAATCTAGTCAATTGTTTAAAGCCACATCCTGTATAGAGACGAAGTCTCCATAGAGAGTCCTCTCCAGGTTAGAAAGGCTAGTTTCCAGCCTCAAATTTGGTTTGTAGGTTGCCTC
Organism: Picea sitchensis; assembly: GCA_010110895.2. Taxonomy (NCBI): domain Eukaryota; kingdom Viridiplantae; phylum Streptophyta; class Pinopsida; order Pinales; family Pinaceae; genus Picea; species Picea sitchensis. The sequence goes on along the minus strand of SNQJ01S0139726.1, from coordinate 578 downwards.
TGTCATTCATTTCCTCAGCCGAATGAAGTTTACAGAGCGTTAACATTCTGGCACCGCTTCCAGGGACGGAATTGAATAAATTTTCCCTAGGAGAACGATGAAAGTTATAGTTTTGAACCCTGAGGGTAACAATGGGACACACATCTATTTTGGATGAAACCTTTATCCTAGTGACTCCAGTCAAAGAGACCAGTAACATAAAGTAGAGCGACTCAGGAACCCTGGCTACGAAGACAATCTATACCAGAGAAATTCCTGACCCGAAACCTGTAGAGCCCGTGTGTGACCCTGAGAAGATTCTGTGGAGGACCAGAGAGAAAGCGTTATACCCATTCTATTACCTAGACATAAGCCTATACTTACCAAAAGACGACGTGCAAAGAATTCATGACCTTGATTTTCACACCTTGTTTGAACAAATCTTGTTCAGGTTTAAATTGGAAACAAGCTTGGATGATATAGTCTTCGACGAGAAGAGGTTTCGAACTTTGATAATGAACAACATCCCGTAAGCTGCAAATATCACTAAGAACATCCCCCAAATCCTGAACCCACCTAGAAAAATGGCTGCCATATTT
>SNQJ01S0139725.1:11219-25197 GCA_010110895.2 Picea sitchensis | reverse complement strand
GCTATCTAGCCTAGGGTTTGCTTCCGGAATGATTCTCTGTCAAGGTTAAGGTGCTCGGAGGGTGGCTTTGGCCTATGGTTGGGTGACAGTAGTGATATTGTTGATGGTAAAACGAGCACATCCATTATATTCTAACAAAACCCATACGAGGAAAGTATACTTGGTCCAACAAAAGATTAGGTAAAGACCATATAGCTGCAAGGCTAGATAGATTCCTTATTCTTAGCAGTTTCATGGGAAAAAATTTGGAAATCAGCTCAAAGATCTTGCTTTCAACTGCCTCTTCCTTTTTCCTTTTCGATTTAATCCTCTTTGGCTGCATAATGAAGAAGTCATGGAGTTAATCAAAAGAACTTGTTCGGGCAAAGTGGAAGGCTCTCCAACTTTCATTTTTTAATTCAAATTAAAAGAGGTCAAAAAAGTTCTTGAAAGATGGGCAAAAACCACCTATGAAGAGCCAAAAATAAAAAAATAAAAAATAAAAAATGATCTAGAGGAAATTCAAAAGAGGATAAAGGACTACACAAGAGATCTCCACTTACGAGAGCAACATTTGTTTAAGGATCTTTTTCAGGTTAACATGAGAGAAGAAGAACATTGGAAACTGAAGTCTTGAAGCCTTTAGCTAAGATTAGGTGACAGAAATACTTCATTTTTTCACAACCAAGCCAAAGCGAGACAGATAAGAAATACAATCAAAGAGATTACTACTTCCTCAAGGGCCATTACTTTGGACTTGTTGCCGTCCTTATACACACTTGCAAACGTGGACTAAGTCCAATCCACTTAGTGTGTCCTTGGAGGCACAATGCCTAAGTTCAAGCCCACTGTCACCTCGATTTAAACTTCTTCCTTCTAGGCTTACTCCTAGGGAAGCCAAGGGGGGTAGACCCTAGTTACTATGTGAGTGATTAAGGTGTTCTAGGAGTTGATTTTAATTTATTAAAGGTTGAGGGATCTAGCCTATATGAAAAGCAAACAATGCAAAGTGCAAGAGTTAAATGCAAAAGCAAGCCCTTTTCCTAAAACAACTAATACTAGTGCCTAAGGTTGGGCAAGGGATCAATTAAAGTTAAAGAGTTTAGAATCTACAAAGATTACAACAAGATTACAAAGAAACTACTTTGCAAGATTTACAACTAGAACTAGATACAAATGAATGAGATAAACAACTATCTACAAAGTAAGAATATCTAAAGATAGACTAGATACAAAAGATACAATTATACAATTATGGACAAAGAAAAATACAAAGCACTAACTTGAAGTGCTTGAATGTGCAAGGAAATGAAAGATGCTCAAAGGGAAAGTAAACCACAACACATCAAGCCAACAAACCCAAACATAGAGTGCCTCCACAAGATGCGCAACTCTAAGGGGTTGCTTCAATGGCATCCACAAGTACAAACCCAAACAATGAAGTTGCCTCCAAAGGATGCACAACTTCAAGGGGGTTGAGCCAATAAACCAAAAACTGAAATGAAAATGCTCAAAAGAAGCCTCCAAGGGCAAGCAATGTGCAACTACTAGTTCACTTAGTTAACATCCACAAGGTGCTGAAACAAACTTGCATAAAAAGTAAATGGAATTGAAAAGTGCTTGCAAAATTACTTAAGCATAAACCATAAAAGATATATAAATGAAAGTTGCCCAAGGTTGTAGTGGATTAATGAAGATTGATTAAGTTATTAAATGAGAGTGTGAATCTTAAACTAAGTGACTTCCCAAGAACTTGCCCCGCTTATACCAAAAGAATTGTTGGGTGCTCAATAAGTGAGGCAAACAAGGCCACACCCTAGCTCCACAGGTCAATCCGAGAACAAAAGTAGTCCACAAGGGGGACACCTCGTGCGGTGAGACCATCCTTGATCTAGCACCCCTTGCTTCTTCCTTAGGTCCCTTTTTTGGTGGCAAAGTTGAGACAGTTAAACATGTGCCTATTAAACTAGATAGATTTTAGGCCCTATGAAACTAAAGATTAATTGAGCTTAAGTCGAATTAAGTTAAGTTAGTGAAGTGATTGCAAATGTAGAGCTTGTAAATGAAAGTGTTTGCAATGGAAAGAAAGTACTTGACAATAGTGAATAACTTGAAAGGGCATGAAGTACTTGAAATGGAAATTGCAAGAAAGTAAAATGCTTGGAAAAGTAACTTGCAAGATTTGAAGTACTTGTAAATGTAAATAACTTGAAAGACAAAGTACTTGAAAAATAAATGACTTGCAATGAAAGTAAAATAGATGAAACAATTAAACAATTATACCTCCATGGGCTTAAGCCAACATTATGTGGTTACTTCTAGATCTAAAGATTTAAACCATTAAGGATTAGAAAGAAGCAATCACCATAATATTAACTTAGCCTTACGATTTTGGATGGTTGGCTTTGCCAAACTCTCTCCAAGGTGTAGGAAAACAAGTAAATGAAAAGACTTGAAAAGTAAATCTAAACTAAGCAACCACAACAAGTACACAAGGTGGAGGACAAGGTCTTCCAGTTTTGTGCACAAGTGGGTGAGTGAAATAAAATGCTTGAAAGGAAAACTTCAAAATAAAATCCTAGCCACAACCTTGTCCTAATGAAAAGTGGGGCAAACATTGTAAAAATAAATGTTGAAAATTAAATCTAAGTTCTTAGCTTTACGTTATAGAATGGTTGGCTTTGCCAAACTCTTTCCTAGGTGTAGGCTACTTAAGAAAATAAAACGTAGAAAATTTGAAATGCTTGAGAAATGCAAGCCCTTGGGACTCCCTTGGGCTTGCTTACAATGAAGAAATAGAAAAATGAGAGGTGGGTACTTGTTACTCCAACTTGGGAGGTGTTTGCTTGACTTTAGATGGCCCCAAATGGATTGTTCCTCCCTATTTTTGGTGAAAACCTGCAGAAAATCAGCAAGTTAATGCTTGCTGGAAATGCTACACAAACACCAAGTATCTTTAAAAAAAAATTGTTAGTGAAAACCAGGAATTTTTAACATTTAGGACAGCATATAGTATGTTGAAAGAGAGTTATTCAAGAGCAGAAAATGTACCCAAAGTGTTAGAGGAAATAGATAGATAAGAACATAAATTTTTAAGAGGAAAATAAGTGTGTGAAGGGATAATTTCCAGATCTGAAATTATTCCTTCTCAACTCTTAGCAACTTGTAAAAACTAAAGATTTAAACTACAAGACAAGCAAGGGGGTGAGTAGATCCAAGAGCATCAACAAAATACTTTGCTAAGATAATAAAACTACTACACATAAGATCTATGGCAATACTACCATAAATCTATCCAAGCAAAATACTTTGTTTGGACACCCTACACTAAATCTATAAGCAAAACTCAAACAAAACCATAATACAAGTTAGCTCCAATGTAGATCCAAAGCACCAAGAAGACTCCCAATGCCAATATTTCCTCCAAAGATTTATTTATTAGAAAGCAAGCTTGAGCAAATACTTACCACAAGCTTGAGAAGAGAATGAGAGAGCAAGAAAGAATGAGAGAGAAGATTGGGAGAGAATGGAAAGGAGAGGAAAAATTTGGGTAGAGTAACCTTGCACTGAGAATAGATGTCAAATGAGGGAGGGGAGGCCTTTATTTATACTTGGGAGGCAAGAGTGACCCCTCTTGGATGAGCTCCAAGTGTCACTCTCATATCAAAACTGTAAATCTCAAGGGGGGCACACTTTTAGGGTTTAGGAGGTGAATTAGGGTTTTGGTAATGAATGGGGTGTGAGTTGGCATGCATTATCAAGCCAATGGATGAGGTGGAGGCTCAAGAAGGGCGCACCTAGGGAGAGAGGGGCCCCACAACTTTATTTTTTGATTTTCTAAAGGGGGGCGCAACTTACCTAGGGGGAAAAACATTTTGAGTTGATGGCTAGGTAAGGGGGTGAAGTAAGGTTAGGAAAGGGGTTAGGATAGCTTAGTTATGGGTTTGGGTAAGTTCTCCCACTCTTTCTCTAATCAATTTGCTCATTTTACAAAAAATTGGCATTTTGACTATGTCAATACTAGCAATTAAATTGTTGTCTTAAACTAACTTAAACTCATCATGGACAAACACCTAGCAAAACTTGTCCAATTGAACTGAAACTTGGTCCAAGGGTGTAGGGGGTCTCATTCCATTTATTTTGAGTACAAATACCCCTATCAAAATCCCAAGGACTTAGTTTTTACAATTTTTATCAAAAATTAATTAAAATTACCATTAACTAGGTAATTTTAAAAAATAAAAATAAAAATACCTTAGACTCGACGGAATTCCGCAAGACTCTAGGAGATGTCTAGCATGGTCATTTACAATATTCCTAGACACTAGCTACCATAGGGCTCGACCATTAGAACGTCTTTCACCACTTTGGAGAATTTTTGTGGGAGTGAAAAACTCAAGGGAAATTAATAAGGTTGGTTAGGTCAAATTAATAACCTGAGGAAAAAAAAACACTCGATGAAAGGAATTCCTCTAATGATAAATTCCTAGGAAACTAACCTAAACTATGATCCTTGCAGACCCATTACACTATTATCCCACGCAGGGGAGCGGGAATTCCGATTACAAAAAGAAGTGTCGAGGGCAAAAATTGCCTTGTAGAACCAGAAAGTCTCCAACTTAGTTGCACCATTAGGTGCATATCTTCATGGTACATGGAGTTGACTCCCTAGTCGAAATAGGTGGTCAACGAGACTATGTTGAAATTAAAAGGGAGGCAACCCAGCGTTTCCAGGATCTGATGACAGAGGACAAAGACCATGAACCTCATAATACCTCTTCCTTTTTACTTGAAATTGCCCCCCCTAATTTTCGATGAAGACAACCAAACTCTTTTAAAAGATATAGAAGAAGAAGTCCAACAGGCAGTCTGGGACCTGGAATCCGATAAATCCCCCACTCTTGGCGGTTTCTCTATCTCCTTCTATCGAAGCTACTGGGATTTTATCAAAAAATATCTGTGTAAAATGCTTTCTTGGACAAAATCTCGGTGCAAAGTTGGAGGAGCCACCAACTCTTCTTTCTTGGCCCTTATTCCCAAAGAAACCAATCCCTCTTATTTCTCCCAATTCAGACCTATTTCTCTGTGCAACTCTTCCTACAAGATTCTCACTAAAATAATTGCCAACAGCCTGAAAGGGATCCTTTCCAAAATAATTTCGGAAAATCTAGGAGGCTTCTTGCAAAAAAGGCAAATTTTGGACAATATTCTCCTAGTCCAAGAGGCAGTTCACTCAAGCAAGATAAGAAAAGAAAGCGGCATGGTGGTAAAATTGGACATGGCGAATGCGTTTGATAGGGTATGTTATTCCTTCCTTTTCTCCATTATGGAAAAACTTGTTTTTTCTAATTCTTTTATCTCTTGGATAAGTGCTTGTATAAAAGGGCCTTAGATAGCACCTCTCGTCAACGGTAGGCCTGGAGAATTCTTTCAAATCAACAGAGGATTAAGGTAAGGATGCCCTCTTTCCCCTCTTTTGTATGTAATTATGGCAGATTCTCTAAGCAGAAAGTTGGAGGCGGAAAGACAAGGTGGCAGGCTACCAGGGATCACTATAGTTTGAGGTGTAAAGGAGATCAATCACCCCCAATTTGCAAATGATACACTTCTTTTGGGAGGAGCCTCTTTTGTTTTAGCTGATAGATTCAACCAAACCCTTTCTCAGTTTTGAATGCATCTAGGGGAGTTGTCAACAACAAGAAATGTTGGATATACGGCTGGAATGTTACTGAAAGCAGACTCTAAGCATTGGCATGCAAGCTCAATTTTAATTATTCCTCTAGTTGGAGATCTTTCACCTATCTCGGGATTCCAATCTTTGTTACCAGACTGAGAGCAACAGACTGGCAAAGCATCATGGATAAGATAAGAAAAAAGAAGAATCAATGGGGAGAAAAATGGTTAAATCTAGCAGGTAGGGTGGTCTTAATCAAATTTGTCCTCTCCTCAATGCCAATATACCAGAGCTCCATCCTCCTAGCCCCGAGAAGTATTCATCAAGAATTGAATACCCTTCTAAGAATTTTTTTATGGCAAGGAAGGAAATCCAACACTAGAAAATTTCATCTCATTAAATGGGGAACAGTAACTGCGCCCTTCGAGAATGGTGGGGTGGAAATAAGAGACTCTATGATGATGAATAAATCTTTGGGAGCTAAAATCCTATGGAAACTGGTTAATGGAAGGAAAGCCTAGTGGAAAACTTGTCTCTTAAAGGAATTTTTATCGGGGACTAGATATAGATGTTTTAACAGGGAAATAATGTAATCGAGTTGCTCTCCGATCTGGAATTTATGTAAGGAGGCTTTTCCTACGTTATTAAAGAAATTAACGTGGACCCCGCGGAGAGGGAATCAGATCAAAATATGGGAGGACAGTATCATGGGAGAATCTCGATTGGCAACGAAAGATGAACTCTCCCCTCTCAGAAATTGGATGGTTGCGAACAATACTCGATTCCTCTATGATATCTCGATGTGGGATCTAGAAGGAACTTGGAAAGGATGGAAAATCTTATCTCTTTTGGTCGAGCTTCAAGGACAGTGGAAACAACTTGTAACTCTTCTAAGAGGGAAATCTCCCAGATCCTTAACAACCAGGGATAAGAGAGGTTGGGGCGCAAAAGGAGGGGAGTACACAGTAAAGTTGGGTTATTAATTCCAATTACTTCAAGCTTCCCTTCATCCAAAAGAGCAGCATTGGACAGCCATATGGAAAAGTGAAGCCATCCCCAAAGTTAAAGTGTTTAGCTGGGTTCTATGCCACAAAAGAATTATGACGGTTGAAAACCTCAGAAAGAGGGGAATTGAAGGACCAACAAGATGTGTACTTTGCAAACAGAGCGAGGAATCAATCCTTCATGTCTTCACTAAATGCACCTTCACTCATGAAGACTAGAGAATCTTGCTCTTGGGCCTGGTAAGCACTCCTCTAAGACCCAACAACATTAATGAAGCCTACTCTACATGGATCCAAAGATACACGGGTAACCTCCTCAAAAAACCTCTCCTAAAAAGGGTCTAGGCAATTTTTCCTTTCTATGTAAATTGGAAAGTTTGGCTAGCCAGAAACAAGGAAATTTTCAATAATGAAGCCACCCAACCCCAAAGAGTGGTCTCACAGACTTGGGGCTTAATGGTTGAAACAATAGAACTTAGAGGAAACTCGAAGTAGGTCCCCTCTGATATGGAGGCTCAAGAAAGGATCTGGTTGAGTTCAGTTTTGAATAGTCCAAGCAACAAGAATTACAACAAGGATGATTCTAAAGGTACCCTAGGTTGGAAACTTAGACTTTCTGACGAAGATCTAGAAGATTGGATAAAGGAAAGAAATCAATTTGTTTTGTTCTTTGATGGAGCCTCAAAAGGCAATCCAGGGGTGGCAGGAGTAGGGGGGGGTGATGCTTGACCCCAGAGGAACAGAGGTAGCAAGTTTTTCGTGGGGACTAGGAAAAACAGCTAACAATCATGCAGAGACTCTTGTTGCTTGGAAAGGAATGGAGATAGCAAAGAGCAAAGAGGTCAAAAACCTAACTATAGTAGGAGACTCAACTCTTACTATCCAAAGTATATATCGGAAAAGTCCTCCAAACAACATAATCCTCAACCGAATAATAACAAGGATTCTAGACCTCGAGGAAACCATGGAAAACTTCAACGTGTTCCATGTGCTAAGAAATCAAAACAAGAAAGTTGATCACCAAGCAAATCAAGCATGCAACTTAGAGGAAGGATGTATAATCATTGGGGATCACTCACGGTGGGATCTGATCCCTTAGATCGGACGTCACCCTCCACTCGTCATCATTTTCGTAACACTTCACATGCAAACATGGAAAACATAGCGTATTTCTCAACCGAAAGAGTCATAGTAGTATGCATTCAATGTGTTGATAGATGGATGAGACACGCAAGCATTTATGGAGGATATAGGAGGATCTGCACCCAGGACATATCATCATTAAACCCTGATTATTCTGTACTTCAGACAACATAGGAGTGTGTGGAAGTTTGCAAGACGACACCATGAACTCGTTCTAGCTCATTGCAGTGCATCGGGACTTTCTCATTTTCATTGGCAGGGTGGCAATTACGCTGCGTAGAAACGAAGACAGTTGCTTGTGGTTTCTACAGCTCTCTGTTGCAGGGGACCAATTTTCAGATGGTAAAATGGAGTCGGCGACCCCAACACCCCCTCACTTGCCTAGACTCGATAAGCACCTCGAAAATTTGGAAGAGATAGTGGTCGGGTTTATGCAGAAGCTTGATGGATGGCAAAAAGGAGTTGAGCGAAGGTATCAATCGGACTTTCAAGACCTTTCAACTCAGCTTCAAAACTTGCAGCAAGAAGTTGATAGCTTAGTCACCGGGTTCGGCGAATTTCATCCATTAAGTTCGAAATTCGCAAAACTTCATGTGAATCCGAACTTATTCGTTTAAGTTTGTCGTACTTCAAGGCGAATTCAAATTCACAAATGAATAGGGAAAAAAATCGCCCAATTTCGTTTAAATTTGGCTGAATTTGACGTTGTTGGACTCGTGGTTATCAAAAAAATTAAAAAAACAAAACCGCAAATACCAAAAACTCTAATTTTCTGCCACCCGTGACCCATCTATGCTGCCGGCATGCCGCCTGCATCCCGATCTGTCGACCAAACCAATAGAACAGGAATATTCCTAGTGGCAACTTATTATTGTCACCCAACTAGCCAACCCTTGTAGAATAACTTTTAGTCACTACTATTATAAAAATAGCTTAACTAAATCGTCGACCATGTTAATTAGTTGCATAATGCATTTATATTATATTTATATAAATTTAATATTTATTATGTAAATTTAATATATTAATATAAACATATATATTAAAATAGTATAAAATTTGATATATATAAAATTTATTATAAAAATATGTTAATTAATTAATTTAACTATATATATATAGTTGTTGAATTTAATGGCGAATTTTATTCATCAATTTTTGCATGGCGATTTTTTTTCGAATTTCATCAGTGTCGAATTCGAACACGATGAAGCAGAAAGTGGAGTTAAAATGCCTGAGGGAAAGAACAAAGGAGCAGGATCACCAGATCAGAAGACTGAAGAGAGAATTAAAAAACATAGAAGCAGAAAATGCTCCCCCTCTAAGTGTCTTCAGGAGGCAAATTCACTCTGGGAAAMACTCCAACCGCTCCGASKGGCACGAYAGAAGAAAAGAATCCACTGTGAACTAGACCCAAATTCAGAGAAACGATCCGCAGGGAAGCAGCYGCCACTCAACAGCTCCGGAAATCAAACAGRAAAGGATGAATCAAGACAACTTCCAGGTTATCAGTAATTAGTAATGAAGTGTAAATTTTTGTTCTTGGGCAACAGTTTTGTTAAAGCTTATAGTAATCATGATGCCCATTTTGTTAATTGCACTATCCTAAGCAAAAGAATTGCTGCTAGCATACTATGTAAAAGTTTGATACAGGCCTTTAAGCCAAAACTTCTGAATTTTTGTAAACTTCTGGAGGCTGGACGGTCAGCCCGCAACCTCCCCCTTCTTTTTTAATATAAATCAGTATCCGTTCTTGTAAAAAAAACAAAGATTGGTTTGCCACATTAGATGATAATAAAGATCATGGGTTGAAGGTTTCTTTAGATGATGACAGGATGCACATGACGAAAGGTCAATGTAATTTTCCTAGGAAGATGCCCGATGAAAGAGTCAAAGCAGTGCATGATGTGTTGTATGTACTAGTATTGAAGAAGAATCTGCTGTGAGTAAGCCAGCTTACTTAAGACAGAAGCTTTAGACACACCTTTAGAGGGACCCATTAATTAATTACTGTCTACACTTATGTAACACTTCACTTTAAAAAGTAAAGTATCTCTAAGAAACTCTTCTTAAAATTACCTCTCAACTTTAGAAAAGAGGCTTCAGTTTAATTTGGAAAATACTACAGTATATGCCCTTTCAATAAATAAAGAAAATAACTTTTTATTTACTCTCAACTTTCCCACGGTTTTGTGAAGGTCTTTATGATAACATAATTCTTAATCTCACTTTTTCCTTACTCTATTTGAATTTTTTTGAGTTTTTCAGATTCTGCATTTATTCATTTTTGTATTCCATTTTGCCATATTATTTGGTACATGTTACCTCTTTAGGATGTGTATGTTTTGTCTACTTTGGAATTCATGTGCATTTTTAATGTACTTTCTGACTTTTCTCATTGAGAGTTTTCATGTTYGTTTCATTGCAATATGCTAGACTGTTTACAATGCTTTCTTMAAGAAAATTTRTTTCACATAATCCATACTGTTTYCATGAAGACTYTCACCASAATAGATTAATTCTAGTATTTTTGTTTTCATGTTTGACAGGTCTTTGTAACCCAGCACAAAGACTGAGGGAACTCCACAAAAATTATATTTGTAAAAAGAGTCCCACATTACCACCTGATGAATAGTAAATCTCGTGCTCTTTAATGTGCTATCTACTATTGCATRCTTCTTATAGCTGCAGAAACTCTGATTTGGTACTTCTCAAATCTTGACCATTGCTGAAGAGGATAAATTGTTTCAGATTTCAAGGGATCGTGYTATTATSAGCTCGTTTAACAAGTTCCCTGTTGCTTTTGGTCCTTCATTAAGTGGCCACATAATTTTCTCACATCCATGTGCAGAATATTCTGCATTCTGACATATTGTAAAAGCATGTATTGCAGTTGTTGAAATTATTTTGGGCATATCCCACTTAATTGTTACCATGGGGGATATTCCCTGATAAATAAAATTTGAAAAGGCTGAATAAATTGATGTCATTGTTGGTAATGCTCATTATAGTGTGCACATTGGCTATTTGGCTGCTAAATTAACATAACTGGGTATTCTTGTTAAAGGGAACATAATTAATGAACTACTATCTTTTATCTGTTCAACTTAATCTGAAGATTATCATTAAGCAGATTTTCAAAAAAGTGAAATGATGTACATTCAATAGTTTTTTTCAATTGTAATTCCAGCTCTAATGAATTAGTTTCTATATAGCGTTTTTCAAGTTGTCATGGGATTTATCATTTAAGTTCATTACAGGCCATACTATTAATGATTAATCCTTCGTTTATCAATGTTTAAAGCATTGACTCATGGAGGTTGAAACTTTGTTCATCAATTTTTTATGCATTGTTATGACAAATATCGAGAGCTACGCTGTTACAATATTGTTGTACTGTATTGGTATCATTGACAAGTCCTTACGATAAAAACTGTGTCCAAGTCCGAGTTTGATCCACTTTAACATCTCCATTACTACTGATGAAGTTTCTAGTGTTGTGCTGCTTTCATATCATTGCATATCATATTAGTTTTGAAAAATATACATTCATCTAATTTAATAACATTGGATTGAGCTATTATGTCATCGATGTCTCTTGTTTTGACTGCAGGTTCTTGAAATTTAAAGTTTGATCTTTTTAGGATTTCTACAGTTTTGTGCTAATTACACTTCATCCAAAAAAAGGGGCAAAACTGCAATCATTTTTGTCCATGCAATTTTCTCCCCAAATTAAGAGGTTGCCCACTGCTCCTATGCCTAAATTCTATACTAACCATTTACCTTCCAACTAAACTTTATATATAGATTTGTACCAATATGGGTCATTGCTTCCTCCAACACTGTCTTGGTGATTCCATTGATTAAGTGGTTGTTGAATGTGTTGATGAGAGGTAATTGTATGGTGTTTAGATGATCTCAGTTTTCATGTGTTCAGTACTTTCAGGGGATTTGAGAGAGTAGGATAAAAGAGACTGGTACATTTAGTTTTGAATGGCCTTAGTGTATTTGAGATGCATTTCCTTCCATCTAGAAAATATTTGTGTATGTTTGGCATAGATATAGAATGAGGCTAAAAGCCTACTTCAATCGAGGAAATACAAAGTGGTGTGAGACCTCCATCTTCTCTAGATTTATGGCTGAATCAATCTCGGTAGACGCCTCCAAACAGAAGCCCAACTGTCGCTGCAGGAGATAAAGACGGCTTCCTTCCCCAAGGAAGGTTCATAGATTTGCATACCCACCTTATTTTGATCCAAGGAGGTACATCAAGATGTATGTAATATACTGTAGTATAGACAACTAAGATTTCAATTCATGGCCAAGTGGGTATGGTGGCAAAAAAGGCAGTGCAAATAAAATGTTTTAGTATGGAGAATGAACCACAAGGCTCTAGTTTTCGTAGTGAGTAGATGGAAGCATCAAGGCCCTTTATTGTGCCATGTTTGTGGGCTAGGAGAGGATGATTTCAATATATCTTTTAGTGTTTGCTAGTTGGATTGTTTTGATCTAACTGGTTTGGTACGAAACTTAAATGAAAGTAGATATTCTTTGGGGGGACTTATTGTGTTGCACAATTTGGGAAATGTTGAAGAATTGGTTCAGGAATGCCCAAGCTATGTTAACTTTCGAGTTACTTTGAAAGTGTTTACACCATGTTTGAGGGTACTTCATGAGTTTTAGAATACATGGTGTATGTTCAACGATTTGCATAGTGGAGACAACTTGCTCAATGGTTGTTTGGCCTCATGTGGGTGCTTTCTTAGCATTCTTCCATAGGGCACTGGAGTTCTCTTGCTTGCTTGGTGGACGCCCTTCAATGTGACCACATGGAGAGGTTCACTCATTTGGAGAACACCCTACTTAGGAGGAAGAACATTGTGCAACTTGAAGGAGGGCATTAGGACCTAGACAGCACGGGGTATCTTGAATTCTTGGATGGAGGCTTGAAGTTGGCTTTTGGACACTTGGGCTACGACAATGTTCTTGTAGAGGTGGTTGACCCAATGGAGTACATGGCTTAAGAGGAGGAATGAAGTCCATGTGAGCTTGGGGCTTGGGATGTACATTTTAAATACCTACACCATCTTGGAGCTTGTATTGTGTAAGACATCACCTTGGAGCATGACATGTGTATCCTTAGAGTGGAGCACTTCACTTGTGTAGGCCCATATGAGCTTATTGTAGATTGCTTGTAAGTGCTTGGCCCCACATTATATTGTTGGCCTTCCTTACCTCTCATTTATATAGAAGGAGAGAGTCATCATTCATAAGATTGTGTGCAGTGTTATTCCCCTTGGAGCGGAGTGCACTAATCACCTTCTATTTCTTGGCTCTTTATTTGTACTTGATCCCTCTCTTGTTTAGAGTCACTAGGGTTTCATGATCTTTGTGGAGCATTTTGAAGTCTAGGGTTGGGGTTTATCCCTTGGAAGTTTGAGATGAGGGTTTTGTAATAAAACCCGGTAAAGAAGAAAAAGAGAAGATATATTATCTTGGAGGACTTGTTTGAGTGATTCTTGCATGTTGGAGCTCCTTGGTTGAGCTAGGTTTTTTCGTGGTTTTCCTTATCTAGGGTTTTGGAGAGCTAGTTGATTGCATTAACATTGTGCTAATTTTATGTTATGTACAACAATTTTATCTTATGGTATTAATGAAGTTTTCAATTGTGCAACACTTGGTGTAATTTTCAGATTTGATTTTCAACCATTTATGTCCTTCATGTATTATTATTTACAACTATATATGTCTAGATGATTTGACATAAGTAAATGACAATTTTATTGAGTGATTTGACATCATCTCTGAAGAAGTTAATGGTTGTTTTGTTGTGGTTATATACACTGTAAAAGTGAATTTTCAGAGGCACTTTGGTATCTTTTCTTCGATTGCCAAGAAAATTAGGTTGTGAGGGAGACAAATGCTATATTTTTTCTTTAATTGTTTTATATTATATTTTAGAACAAACTTAAGGCTGAAATTCACAAGGTTAAGATTTGATAAATCTCTAGTTGAAAGGTGAAATTTATGGACCTTGAATTTTTCGAAATTTCTGTTGGATTACTGAGAGGGGGGGTGAATCAGTAATAGAGCAATTTAATCATTTTTAACCATATAATCCAAGTGTTATATCAATGAAGCATTATCATCCAATAACTGCAGAGTAAATAAGAATGAA
>SNQJ01S0139723.1:24379-39400 GCA_010110895.2 Picea sitchensis | reverse complement strand
TGTGTATTTCTCAGTGATCTTGTTCTTATTATGCTCTTATCTATTGAAATGCAAAGAACTATAATAATGGCATAAACATTAACAGTTCTACACATCATTCTTCATGATGGATTGGTACTCCTCCATCATGGCATCCTTCCAAACCCGTTGGCTTGCTGTCTCCTCAAAATTGGAAGGCTTGAAATCAATGATGCTACTCATAAGCACCATATAGCTCGAAAACCTCTATGGAGGCATGCTCTCTCTGAAAGTGCCCCTGGGTGCCGCATGCTTCTCCACATCTCTCAAAGTATCCTGAAGCCATCTAGGCCTTGTGTCCTCATCACTAGAAGGGTCCACTGGATCCATTGAATCCTCTGACTCCTCATGGTTTGAAGGCTAGATTCCTGTACTGGATGGACCTGTAGTCTCCTCAATCTTTGGAGCCTCTTGCTATTCACCATTTGTCTCTATTGAGGTCTCTTAGGACCTCCTGAAAGACAACTCCTCCTCAAACTTGACATCCTGACTAACCTCAATCTGTCGCTGTCCTGGAATGTAGATCCGATAGCCTTCAAAGTTTCGTTGTATCCCACAAACACGCCCTTCCTCCCAGAAGGTTATAACTTCGTCCTCTTCTCCTTAGGAATATGGATGTAGACTGGACAACCAAAGATCCTCAAATGCCCTATCTCTGGTCTCACTCTTGTGAATGCCTCTTCAGGAGTCTTGTCCTCCAAGATCCTATGAGGATTCCTGTTCTGAACATACATTGGCGTGTTACACGCCTCTGCCCAAAGCAACATAGGTAGATCCTTGTCATGCAACATTGCCCTGATAGCCTCAACTATGGTCCGATTCTTCCTCTTCACAACCCCATCCTGATGTGGGTTGAAAGGCATTGCTAGCTCCCTCTTGATCCATGCCTCCTTGCAAAAATCTCTGAAGTCATTAGAAGTATACTCGCCCCCATTATTTGACCTCAAGTCCTTGATCTTATTCCCTGTCTGATTCTCCACATGAGCCTGAACTCTCTGAATTGACTGAAGACTTCATCCTTGGCCTTTATGAAGAAGATCCATATCTTCCTAGAATAATCATCAATGAAGGTCACATAGTACAAGTGATGCAGGAGCATCTCTCCATGCAGCCAGCCAGCCAGCCAGCCACATCAACGCACATGCATTCATGTGCTGAAAGGGAGGCGCAGCCTCATTTTAAATTTCGAATTGAATGTAATTGAATGTGCTTAGGCTGTTGAGCCATGAAAGCCGTGCCTTTGTGCAAGCGTTAGATATGATCGAATTTAATGCAGATCGGCTGAGATCTAGATCCATACGCTGGACTAGACAACCATTGATTGTAATTTAATAGAGTAGGTGAACCTGGAGGAATGAGCCCTCAGGTAAAAGAGATTTTCATATCTCATTTTGAGTTAGTCAAGTAGAATGGTTGTAGGAGAGAGCCGAGGAGAGCTCAGGAACACCATTGTAAAGATACATGAATTTTGCCATTTTTAATACAAACAACAGTTTTTCCTGCATGAGTTCTGTATTTTATGGATGTCTGTAAGTGTTCCCTTTATTCTGTAAATGTATGCTGTGGCTGTATGTTTGCAAGGAGTTTGTGTGATTTCAGGTTGAGGGTCTTTGAGGTTTCATGTCAGGGGGACATGACAGAGTGTTGCAGACTCTGAATACCAGTGCACAGAGGATGCACTTCTGAACTCTGAGGAGTCAGACGAAGACGTGCTGAGGCACATGCTTGAGATCAACAACTCAGGAAGAAAACCTGTGAGGTTGCTGAACACCTCAGGAGGTAAGGCTGTGTAGCTGAGACATAGTTGCAGACAGAATCGTGGAGGATTCTGTAGGGCTCTGCCAAGTGGGCATTGAGCATACGCACGGGTTGTGTTGGAGAAGAACTCTGCTGTGAGTTCTTAAGGAAGACCAGAATCACTGAGGATTCTGAGAGCTCTGCCAGGTGGGCATTGAGCCGGTGCAAGGAGTGCACAGAGGAAGAACTCTGTTGAGAGTTTGACAAAAGACCAGAATCACTGAGGATTCTGTGAGAGCTCTTCCAGGAGGGCATCGAGCGAGTGCATAAGTGCACAGGAGAACAGAACTGCTGAACGTTTTGTGGTAGGAAGAGACTACGCCAGGAGGGCGTCGAGAAAGTGTGCAAGCATGCATAACAGAGGAAAGAACTCTTTGAGTTCAGGAAGTTAGAGGAAGGGTCCATTGAGGGAACTTTCACTGGGTTACTGAATACCCAGAAGCACTCAGCCAGAGGTTGCTGGAGTGAGGGATAGCCAGGAGGGCATCCATTTCATTCTCCATCTGAGGGAGAAGAAGGATAAAATCCCCCAAGGGGTCTGAGTACTCGTGGAAGCTCAGGACAGATAGCGCTCTGCGCGCGAGGACTTCATAGAGGCACAGGAGCCAAAAGAATCCTTTGAGGATTCAAAGAAAGGAAAGCTCAGGAGGAGTTAGCGTTTTCATACGCGCAGGCGAAGCTCACAGTCGAGGAGTTCGCAAGGCAGAAAATAAGCCAAGGTTGAAGCCTTAGGAGGATTTAAATCCTTCCAAGTTTGGGAAGAAGGCGTGCAGGAAGCTCAGGAGGGAGCAACAGGAGCCGTCGGATCGGGCGGAGAAGAAGATCTGGACCGTCGAAGATTCACGTCCAGGAGAAGCTCTAGAGGAAGGGCACAGAAGGAGGAGACCGACAGCCGTCGGATCTCACGAAGAAATCCCGTCAGCCGTTGGATCGGGAGAAGGCGCACAGAGTTTAGCCTCAGGAGGAGGGCGCACGAGGAGAAATTATCTGAGCCGTCAGATCAGGGATCAGATCGCCGACAACCGTCGGATCTGCAGGAGTCACGTGGGAGTTAGCCCCGTGAGCAGGAGGAGAGAAGTCCCGACGGGCATCGAGATATTGACCATCGGGAAATCAAAGTTCTCAAGGTCATACAAGCCGGGGCGTCAGAAATCCCGAATCGGCGACAGAATCTGAGTCGTCCGTCTGAGGAGGGACACGTGTCACGCGATCGTCCGTTCCGGAGATCCGAGGCACCAGGCATCGAGACTTTGTAGATCTCGAAATAGCGGTTGAATCGGAGCTGTCCGTTGGCAGGACACGTGGCGAGCATCAACGCCATCGACGTTTGGCGCATTGGGAAATCAACGTTCCCGTGAACAAGAGATCGGGGAAGTCCAGGTCAGGAACACCGACGGAATCTGAGCCGTTGGTTTACACGGGACAGGTGTCGGGAATCTGACGGAAGTCGCCAAATCGGGAAATCGGAGTTCCCGAGGACAAGAGGACCAAGACAGCGAAAGTCTCGAATCCTCGAGAATTAATCAGGACCGTCCATCTGGAAAGGACGCGTGGCAGGAGATTGATGCCATCGACGAAGGTCCCGACAAGAAGTCGTTCATCGGTTAATTGAGAATCGGGATATCGAGGATCCCGGTGACAAGTGACTTATGCATTGTGAAATCGCGATCCACGAAACCTCGATGAGTGGGGTACAACTGTCAGCACAGCAGCGAAGGAGGACAGAGGCGTAGTGGAGGCCAGCTGTCAGTAATCCGGAGGAAGTTGGGGATCGACATATCGAGAATCCCATGGGCGTATGCACATTAGCATCGCAAACCCTGAAACTCCGACAGGATAAGGCTGCGGTCGTGGGATGATGGTCATGTGGACCAGGGGCTGAGCCTGGAGGGATAGCCAAAAGTAAAGCGCGTCGTCAATCGGAGGATCGGGGATCCAGAGGACGTGCGCGTGTTGTCATTGCAAGTGCCGAAACTCCGATAGGAGAAGGCCTCGAAGGAGGTAAGGTCACGGTCGTGGGCGCATGGTCATATGCGTCAGGAGCCTAGTCAAGAGGGCTAGCTCATAGAGAAGAGCTCATCGGAAATCGGGGATTGGAGAGGTGTGAAACTCTCGACAACAGGAATTGCGAAACCCCGAACCCCGATAGTGAGTCGAGGATAACCACGGTCAAGTGCTGAAGGCCGTGAAGGGAAGTCAAAGGACCTGTGGATCGGGTATTTTGCACAGTGATTCCCGAGGGGATCTAAAGAGCCGCTTCGGCTTAGGAGAAAGGGGATTTGTAATCAATCTTGTGAGCGGGGGAGTCTGAGGTGTAGGAACACCCTCGCCTGCATCAGCAAGTAACCACTTGAAGATGGAACTGACATCAGTCCACACACATCTGAATGTACAAGATCCAAGATCTCCTTGGACCTACTATCATTGCTCAGAAAAGCAACCTTGGCATTCTTGCCAAATGCACAACCCCTGCATACACCCTGGTGCTCTGCTCCAAACTCTAGAAGACCTATAACCATCCTCCTCAACATTGACAAAGCCCTGTAATGCAAGTGTCCCAATCTCCTATGCCAAAGCTCGCATAGACTATCACTGTGATGTACCAAGGCTTGGGCTGACTATCCTGTCAACCTGTAAAGTCCACCATCACGAACACCAATGACCCCTGTTGAGTCAATGCTCGATCCTCTCGACCATAAGAACCTGTCCACGTGAGAATGCCACTGCATACCCTCTGCCCTCCATAGTTGAGATATAAAGTAGGCTCTTCTTCAACCCCGCCACATACAACACATCACTCATCCTGAGAGGCTTCCCAGACTTTAGCTAAAACGAAGTTGTCCCAACTCCCTTGATTGCATACTTGACATTATCACCAAGCTCCACTTGCAATCCTGAGTCCTCCTCTAACAAACTAGTGAGTGACTCTTGTGATCCTGTCATATGACGAGAAGCTCCACTATCCACCAACCAAGTCCCACTACCGAAAACTGTACCAAAAAGGGCGGAGACCAATAAGAAGTCCCTCTGAAGCCTGTTTGCAACCTCATCCACCTCTGCCGATGATACCTGCTGCTTCTCTTTCTTCCATTGTGGACATTGTGAAGCATAGTGGCCTTGCTTATGACAAGTAAAGAACTTGACCTTGCTAAGGTCCTTCTTCCACTGCTCTGAAGATGCCTCTCTCCCTGTGGAACCTTATCCCGTGCCCTTCCTAGCATGAGCAACTAGGGCTTGGTTCTCATCATCACTACCTCTCTGCTTGTTCCTGGATTCTGTTCGAGCCTCCTCCTGGATGCAATCGATCCAAAATTTGTCAAATGGTGGCATCTTCTCTTGTGCACAAATCCCTTGCACAAATGGTTCCCAAGACCTGAGAAAACCATCCAATGCCACATTCACCAATTCTGTGTCATCAACTGCCTCACCAATGGATACAAGTTGATCATGAATCTGAGTGATCCTCATGAGGTAGCTAACAACAATATCTGATTTGGACATTTCAACTGATCAGAGCT
The DNA here is from genome assembly GCA_010110895.2 of Picea sitchensis. NCBI lineage: Eukaryota > Viridiplantae > Streptophyta > Pinopsida > Pinales > Pinaceae > Picea > Picea sitchensis. The sequence continues at coordinate 34,067 of SNQJ01S0139723.1, read as the reverse complement.
TCTGCCTCAAAATCAAGTTCTAGTTTGTATTCCCGCTTTGGTACAAGCCCACCAAAGCATCATACATCTCCTTGGCTGTCTTCTTGGAAATATGAGGAATCAAGTGATCTTTCACAGAATCCAACAACACCTGCTTGACCTTCACTTCCTTCTTCTTATGAGCTGCCAATTCCTGTGCATCATTAGGATCTGGAATCACCATCTCAATGTAATCTTTGAGATCATTCTCTTCCAAGAGCAAAAGAATCCTAGCCTTCTAGGCCCGAAACTTTGTGGCCCCCTCCAACCTGTCCTCAACTCTAAGAGTGCCCACCATCGTGTCCAGTCTTGAACAAGAACACAAATCTGCAACAACTTTGTGTCTCAAGAAGATGAGCTTCTCTCTCTAGAGCCTGCGCTCTTATACCATGTCAATTTTTAAGCATTCAATTTCAGATTTGAAAATTACTTCCAAGTGACCTTAAACAATAAACTAGGGTCGTTATCACTGAATAATTGTACCCTGAAATTATGACAAAAAATTAGAGCGGAAGAACGAAGATTAGAGAGAAATCATCCATGCACAAGAGACACAAATTTTATCCAGTAAAATTTCCAGATTGAGGATTCCAAGGAGAAAAATTGTCCCCACAACAAAAATCACAATATTAGCAAAAACTCTAAAAAATATTCCACTTACAAATCTGTTGTACCCTGCTGACGAACAATTGTACCTGGATGATGTCACGTTGTACGGATGTGTTAGCCCTATAGCTCGCATGTGCGGCTGTACGACCCTCCTCATATGTGCGAACTACGCTGTACGATCCTCCTCATACGTGCGAACTACGCTGTACGACCTTCTATTAATGCGCTGTATGACTTGCAATTTTCCACAGGTGCGACTATCTTCTTCTCTCTCTCTCACACGTGCGACTCCTCCTCCTTGGCTGAAAAAATGAGAAAGAAAGACCATAAACCCTAGACCAGATTTACTAAAGTGAAGATCCTCCTTGTTGAAATTTGCCTCCTCAATCCCCTTGGCAAGAGTGCTCACTCAGTCATGCCAAACACATGATGAAAAAATAAGATGTGTGGTGTCTCCTCAGATTGCCTCTCCTTTTATAGAGTCTAAAAGTGAGGTTAGAAGCCCCTAACTAAACTCAACATTAAATTAGAATTGTTTATTTCTCCAAGTGGGTGCCAATCCCTAACAACAACAATTCCAAGCACCATCTCTATATAAAAGGGGTTTTCACAATGTAAAAGTGCAATGTGAGTGCCAACAAATATTCCCACATGTCCAACATCAAGGCCAATGTGAGAATACCTCCCCGATGCTACAAAAACATCAACAATTATCGCTAGATGTAAAAGTCCTAAGCACAAGGGTGAGACCCTAAGGGAAACTCTAGGCAAGCCATCACTGTCACCTTAGTGGCTTTGCGTTTCTCTCTTTAGATTACAAATGTTCCTAGTCAAGGGGGGCTTCCCTAAGGTCAACTAAGCTAAATGTGTCATAGTGTGTAGTGGGAGCAAGAGAGAGCTTAGTGTTATTATCATCCAATTTAATGTGTATGATTAATGTCTTTGATTACACCACTTAACTGAGATTTCCAATTAGCCTGAAAGATTAACCAATGCAACATAAGGCTAAATAAAAGAAAGTAGATTCAATATTATGCTATGAAACTCAACACATGATTAATGTCTTTGATTACACCACTTAACTCGAATTTCCAATTACCCTGAAAGATTAACCAATGCAACATAAGGCTAAATAAAAGATAGCAGATTTAATATTATGCTATGAAACTCAACACACTTGCTTATAGAAGATAAATGATCAATTCTAAATCTGTCTTGAAGATAATAAACAAATAAATTTCATATTTAAAAGAGATGCATGAACAACGTACTTATCTAAGATAACACAAGTGACAAACTAGGCTAGATCTAGCAAATCGATTTAGCATTTTTACCAAGAAGAAGTAGATTTGCCAAATGAGCACGCAAGTTAATTTGAGATTTGATTTAATGATATTATTCCAAGATGTATTCGAGATTTCAAATTAACTTATCAAAACCCTCAACAAAAGATGAAGCAAGAATGAAACTAGGGCATAATCACACAAGAGGTCTAGGGTTTTTAGGCCTAGAGTCTTGTATTTCAAGTCTAAATCTGCGTAAATGATGTTACAAAGAATAAATTCCAAATTTATAACCAATCCTCAACAATGCTCTTTCACAATAACTAAAATAGTGCCAAACTAGTGCAAGAAAGAGAAGGATGTCTAGATTTTTTGGGTTTAGAACTCACAATTCCAATCTCAAATCTATACGTGTGATGTTCTTAGATACCAAAATCAGATCTAAATTAGGAAATTAAAGGTGTTTTTAAATGATTTCCAACCATCAATAAGAAAGGGACACAAACAAGGCAAAACATCTAGGGTTTAAGCTCTAGAAATATGACAATTTGCCTTTTGACTATTTAGAATGAGTTCTAATTTGTTTTTTATGATTTTTATTTCTGAAATAAATTGGATCTAAACCAAAAAATCAACGCCCTATTAAGATCTTGGTCAAAGTATACAACAAGGGCCCCATTAAGCTAGACGTCCTAGGGTTTTGGAGGTAATTTTCAGCGATTTTCTTGAGGGAATAAGAGCCAAGCTTGAGATGTATTTTTGGTTTTTTTTATGGCTCAAATGCAATCTGATTTTTATGGTTATTTTCTGCGGTAAATTTAAGATTGCTAAATAAAACAAAAAATGAAAAGAATGATGAATTTGGATTTTTGGGGTTGGTTGAGAAGGGAAGAAGACAAGTCCCTTGATTATTTTTGGGCAATGGGGTCAAGATGCACCTGAAGGGGGTGATTCTTCTAAGGATCTAAAGGGAAAGTAGGGCTATAAAAATATGATCCTACAAGTCCTAGATCTAACAAATGAATTACCACAAGTAAATGAAAGGGGAGGGCACACCACCTCCAAAACTACTAGGGACTGCTTTCACTTGATAAGGGAACGAGTGTTGCTTTTGTTCACAAGGAATCACACACTTAAAGAAAATAAACAAGAGATAAAACTTATCTCTCCAATGTAGTGATACCACTCCTCTATGGCGCCCAAGTAGCTTTTGACAACTCCAAACCTGCAATAAAACCCTATTCTAGTATGCTCCAAGAATCCTTTGCCACATTTCAAGAAAGGTTGATCATCTATTACCAAAAAACCTTAGACAAGAAACAAGTATACGAGAACTTTATTCCATTAGATTCCAACCATTGATTTACAAATGAGGAGGAGACTCTTATTTATAGATGAAGAGCTCATCAACCTCTACAATAAAATAACATTAGATCCCTAACAAATCCTAGATCTATGCTAAAAAAACTAATATCCTCTAACAAATAAAGGAGGATCTAGTCAACAACAATAAAATATGGTGGACTAATGCCACATGTATAGTGGATGATAATAGATGCCTCTACAAAGTAGACACCCTCCTAGAAAGTGTCCTATGTGTGAGCCAATCATCACGAGAGTGGGACATTCTCAAACTAGTGGTAAAAATTTTGGTGATAATCTTCTCGTGACAGATTTTAAAAGCACCATAATTGTGTCAATTTTCATTCAAATTTCTTTTATGACCACATTTCAAAAATCCAATGGCCATTCTGCATTAATGGCGTTGATTTGGAAAAGTTTTGGGCACTATGTCAAAATATAACTGCCATCAAAGCTAGGCCGCCCTCAAAATATGTGCAACAATATCCTTAAGTGGATGTCCTCATCAAAAGTGAGATAGACATGTTCAAAACATAATAAACTTCATTATCTAAGGGGGTTGACCTCATCAAAATACAAGAAGATATCCTCAAAATGATCAACAAGTCCTCCACGCATGTAGATTCAAGAAAATAGGAGGGCCATCCCCTCAAAATGCTCCATCACATGCTCAAAATGCCCCACACATGTGAGATGAAGGACCCAAGGGTGAGTTGCTCCTCAAAATCAGGCAATGTCCTTCTAAAATGATGCTAAATTAGTGGAAGGTAGGCATGTGTGGTCCTCAGATGGAACAACCTCGAGCAAATTGTCCAAAAGAGAAAGTCAACCCCTCAAAATGAGTGATGATGTGGCAAGTGTGGAATTTGAGAGTGTGCATGGTCTTGTCACAATGCCCTAGGCAATCATGGATCCCAAGGCAGTCTCAAATTTCAGTGCAGGTAGATAGGTCCCAATGCAGGTACACAGATCTTGAGGCAAGTACACAAATCCAAATGCAACATAAATGATTAGTCATGTCAAAATGCAAGCGTCGTTAGGTGGAGAAACATTAAAGTATCATCTTTCTAACTTCACAATAACTCATTGAACTTAATCCTTTTGCCAAGTTTAACCATGGTTGGGACAAAATCAACCGCTATTACATGTGAGAACTCTTAAGACAAGAAGTAGTTCCTAAGATACTAGGTGAAAGACATGTGTTATGATGGATGATATGTCAAAGGTAGGTAACTTAATGAGTTGACTTGCACAACCACACAAGGTTTGTTAAATATATCCATCCACATGAGTGCCTTTAAAGATGAGGGAGTGCTTTTAGCATTGAGTTACCATTCCTCGACATTGTTTCTTACTACCCATTTTCTTGCTTTTTTCTTTATTTATTTGGATTAGTCCTTTTTTTTAGACATGTATTATTAAGCATGGGACTTGGGGCATTGGCCTCATAGCAAGGTGGCAAGGCTCAAGCTTTATTGGTTGGATTTTGAGTTTTTTTGGTTGCATCAACCTCAAGCTTATTGCTCTTAAAATGAGGCTTTCCTCATGGGGCTACTAAGTTGAACATTGCCATGACATATGACAAGACAACCATGAGCGAGCAAACAAAATATGTGTATGGAATAATGGGGAAGATGAAAAGTGTTAAGTATGATTTGGGATATGGACATGCTATGCCTTTCTATGCCTCTAGTAGTACAACTCAATCCAAGAGTGACAACACTTATCTAAAGGATGGCTATGATCCACTATGGTACAACAAGGTAAATAATAACAATTTAGAGTGTTACGATCCATTATTAGACTTAACCAATGTTCACCACAGTAATGAGAAGTACATGAAACACTATCACCATACATGAGCAAGGCAATAAATATATGATAGTATCCAACACATCAAGGCTCATAAGCATAATCATCAATAGAGCATCCTATGTACAACATCATGATCATTGTGCCAAACCAATTAAACCATGCTATCATCATCATGAAATTATCAAAGACATATCCAATGTGCAAGGAAGATCATCATGCAACAAGATCTCTGACATTTAAACTCTGAAAAATCAATTTGAAGTGCCTACGATCATATGTGAACTAGAACATCATGCCACCGAGAGGGTGGTGTTGGTGCTTGTGCAAAAATCTCTAGCATGAGATGAGAATTACATAGTTACCTCTCATACAGTATGAGGGGTAACAATTGGATCCAACTTGGGGACATGTGCTATTTGAAGAAGAGTACATGAGAATCCAGAATCTTGATTATACTTGCAATCTGCATCCACCCTTAAACTGGACATACAAATCAATAATAAAAGCAATAGGGCGATACGATCACCTTGGTCCACTACAAAATAACGCTGAAACAAAATCTTATAATCAAGAAATGCATGAAATCAAGATTATTCTAAGCATGAAATGGAAATCAAGGCAAATGCATGGAAATCGATAACAAAAAATAAACTAAAATGTTAAAGCAAAAGCAAGGAAAAAAAACACACAATCATTCTAATGTACTAGTTCATGAGCTTATTCATTCCCATCCTACTTAGCATATGAAAATGGAAGTGCTGGGTGTAATCATGCAACCAACGAAGCCATGTGCTCATCTCATCAAAGCCACAACCTTTTCTTCTGTGTTTGGTGGAATTGCCCATCACCGAGTATAGATGAGATGGAAAAACATGATAGAGTGGCTATAATAATGAATCACATCATGGGTATGGTAGTCAATACATGAATCTGAAGAAGAGTAGCACAATCCAACACATGCCGAGTCAATTTTATGTTGTAGAGGGCCAATATAAGGGTTGGAAAATGCATATGGCAGCCTCTCATCAACATACAAAAAATCACTTGTATGTCTCTCCAAAGGTAAATCTTCATGCCAAACCTCTTTCACACCTTCAAACAATAAAGTGGGCGGTTCCAACAACAATCCATCTTTCAACAATCATGAAACTTAAATATGAGTTAAAAATTCAGATTTGAGAAAAACTTTTTGTTTACAAACCAATGCCTATTGTTCATTTTTGGATGGCTGGAAATTATTACCATAAATTTGAAATTGAAAAACCTACTTTTCCCAATAATTTCCAGCTCAAAATACCTAATTTCCAACTATACTTTCACATGAATTGTTGTAGTTGAATCCCCCTGCGGACAAGTGGATTCCCTCTTGGTCTCTAGACTCCTAAGTCCAAGACAGAAAAGTGCTTAACATGGACACTGACTTCTTTTTAGATCTAATCAAGCTAATAAATGAAAGAGACGGAGAAATATATGTACCTTATTAGTGACGTTTGTCTTTGCAAAGTCCTGGTTGAGCTTCGATCCTGAGCTCCCTGATAGGTCCTGTAGGAAAAACAAAGATACAATGGACTTCCTACTCTACTGAGATTAGTTCAAATATAGATCCATCTATTGCAGACAAACTCATATGGAACAAACATAAGTTTGAAAGAAACTGGCCAAGCATTGATTATTAATGAGAACAAGTAAAAGCACTTACAATCCTTTGATGAAGGTGCAACAACTTCTTCCAGTTCTCCTTGTCCAACCCCTTTGCTCAAGTAATCTACACTGATTGCTTTGATGACATCTCACTCATGGGATCATAAGTTTGGTGTAATTCTCAATCTCCATCCCTTTCTGTCAATACCACTTATCGGATCATAAGTTTGGTATCAATCTCTAGTCTCTTCCTCCCTTTCACCATGAGGAGACCTCCTTATATAACCTTGGAGAGGTCTAACCACTTGAGAGATCTTTGGGATAAGTTGAGAATTCCTCTCCTTCAGTTGAGGATCTTCCCTAAGATCATGCCTTGACCATCTATTTGAATCCAACCACCTTCAGGAATTGAAGGATTCTTCCCTGATTTGTCTCAACAAACCCAAAACTTGCTTAGAAAAGGGTAGTGCTCCCCTAAAAGGGTGCACAGAGCGCTCAAACACTCCCCCAAAGAGGCTCGGGGAGCGCCAACACTCCCTGACAGTGGGTAGGGGAGCGCTCCTCTCCAAAATCCATTTTTTAGTGGTTCTTTCAGTGGCAAAAGGTTTGTACTCCATGTCAACTGATTTCTCTTCTTCAAAACTAGTGTTTGAGGTGTCTTAAGTGTCTTTATGATGTCCTTAGAGGCACGACATAGGCAAGATGGTAGTATGATGTTTGTGACACTTGCAACACTTGTGGTCAAGATGTGACACTTGCGGACAAGATGCAACACTTACAACACTGGTAATGACGACACTTGCGACACTATTGAAGTGAGTAATTTTGATTTGTAACAGATTGCCCCCCAAAGTATGAAGTTAGAAGACAATGATGACTTAAGTACTTTGTAGACTTTTTCGAGCAAGGGTATGGATGCAGAGAGGCTGGAAAAAGCTGCACACAACCATCAAACAAATATTATGACATGTTTCAAACCCAAGGGAGGCATACCTATGCTTGAGTGATAAAGACTTTTTAGGTATGGCCACCATAAAATACACTGCGGATCCATAATTATATTGACAAAATGGTATAGCCACTGAAGATACAATGTGGATCTATACTTCTATGACCTGAACTGATCGTAGCCACGAAGAATACATAGTGGATCTACGAGATGACAAGACATAGCCACGACCAATACAAAGTGGATCTATGTAACAGTATATGTGTCATAGTTCAAAAGAACTCCTTCGCAACCTGGGCAAAGTACATATAAGAGTGATGACTCAACCCAAGGTCTTCTTACCGATCTTGATGTAGTACGAATCTAACCATGTGAATAGATGTCCCGATGTCGAACATGTCAGAAACCACTTGATTACCGGTCAATGATGTAAACCATTAACAAGCGCGAGAGAGATCATCATTGATGTCAATGATTCCCAAGGTACTCTAGTACATTCCAACGAATGTGAATGGATGAGTTGAAGTCAAACATCCGTGGAATCATCCGATCAGAGGTCAATGATGTAAACCCACTGTCGGACACGAGGAGGCTTGCCATTGAGGCATGCAGGTTCCAAGGTACTAACTGGTTTCTAAGTCTAGTTCCTGGATAATGTGCTGAAGTCGACAGGAATAGACTCGTCGAAGGAGGGCCTTGATGTATCCCCCATCAACGACACGAAACGATCACATAGATGTAATTGGTAGATCAAATGAACATGGACTGACACGGGTATTGAAACAAGATATTTGTGATGGCTGACTCTCAAGGCAGATACTTCCATTGAACACTGAGGCACAACAACAAAAACTTGACATGGACCAAAACACGATAATGCAGTGGATACGGTGACTTTCGTCGGGTGACCCAAAGGAGTAACAGAAACTCAGAGGAAGGGCTCAGTGCAGAGGTTCAACGGATTAAAATGCGTGCAAAGACAAAGTGCAGTGTTCAAGGGCGACTGTAAGAGCTACTGGTAGTGTTCTCAAAAAACTGTTTGGCTTGCTTCTTTCAATTTCCCCCCCATCTAGATAGACGAGTACCTCTTTTTAATTTAACGAGCTCGAGGAGGGTAACACGTGCTCGATATGACTCACCTTCGGTAAGTCCCTCTTCCTTTGTTTAACGAACTGGAAGAAGTAAGGGTTCGATCTCGTATGGGCCCTTCAATGTATGATTGTTTAACAAGTTCAAAGAAGGTAAACTCGGTGGTTTTTCATATTTAGAGAGTATGAAAACAACTTAAAGATGACTCCAATGTTGTCCTTTTTCGTAATATTAGTCTCACGAGGCTGAAAAAGAGATAAATTATCACTCGAAAGACGCCCTTTCAAACCTTTTAATGAGTGGGAAAGGAAGAAAGATCACTCGGCAATCTTTTCATGTTTAGAGAGTCTGAAAAGAGATCAAAGACGACTCCAAGGGGTTCCTTTTTCGTATATTCATGCGAGTCCGAAAAAGTGATAAAAGTATACTCGGTTACATTCTCATGTTTTTTCAAGTACGAGAAAGAACAAAGACTAAGCTCGGTATGCCCCCAGCTTGAAAGCTAGTGGCTTAACTTCAGAATGATCATCAAAGGCCGGAGACATGCTCTCCAAGCTTCAATTCATTCATTGACTTTGAGGTTGTCACCAATTTCTCTACTAGACGGAGAAAAATGATAAGAGTGGATGAAAAGAAGGTTCAAGAGAGGTGACTGTTTCATTTTTTAACGAGCTTGACACAGGAAAAGAACTATGCTCAGGGCTCCGGGTTCAAGCCCCAGATTGCTGTTTCATTTTTTAGCGAGCTTGCTACAAAGAGGAAGACTATGCTCAAAGCTTCTGTTTCATTTTTTAACGAGTTTGCCACAGAGATAAAAACTATGCTCGTGGACTCTTCTTGATCACGGCTTCCAAGAGGATGACGCGTTGGAAGGACACCATGTCAAGGGACAAAACTCGGTCATGGCTTCCAAAAGATCTTC
>SNQJ01S0139723.1:11825-24369 GCA_010110895.2 Picea sitchensis | reverse complement strand
GTCCGATGACCAATCCGCAAAAGGGGATTTGGTCCTAATACAATTACCGACATGATTAATCCACAATGGGGATTAATCTAATGAATAAAATAAGAATAAGAATAAGAATACTCTTCGCAGTTACATTATTTCAACAAAGGAGGTTCTGTGGAGCCTTTTCTTCACATCTCGAAAAATTAACTGTTGTGATAAAGGTATGCATGTGTCCCTGTTGAAAACCCGGTGGCATGGTTTGCTAGCAGTGTTGAAACAATTTGTGACATACGAAGGCCGTTTTGGTTTTGTTTTTCTATATCACATACGTTTGTTGATGAATTTCATCGGGTTTCAATTAAATGTGCCCTATTACCTGTGGAGAAGCATGTATAAAATGGCGAAGACGTATAAGAAACAACGTTTGGATTCAAGCCTTTTTCACCACGGTTTGATAAAGACACTGTTGCTACATCAATTGAAGTTACAAAATGATGACTGGAACGCCTTCCTAACCCGAAATGGTTTCGTTAACTCTAATGATGTAGAGGTTGACAAACCCGTGATAGAGGAAACCATGGTCCCTGCCAGAGCATTTCCTTCATCTACACAGGCCTCTGTTACGGCCACCCTCAGTAAGCCTATACCCGGCCCAAAAGTTGTTGAGCAGAGCCATGAACAACACGTCCATCCTAACGCCTCTGCTAAGAACGCAAACAGACCTATGTGCAAACCATCTAAAGGTGATATTGACTTAGGTTTTAAAAATAAAAGGGTAGGTAGGTTGATCTCAAGGAAACTACGAAATAAACCAAACGCTCATGTGAGCTCGATCAAAACGATCAAGATCCATCAGAGCTTAGATTCGGAGGTTGAGAGATTCTTGGCCGAAGAAGACCCTCCTTCCTTCAAAACAGGTCTCAACCAGGGTTACAATTTCGTGGATAATTTGCCACCCTGCCTGAAGCACAGTCAAGGATTTTCGGGTATCAAATTTGATAAGAAACCCATAGGCAACAGTGGAGACGTTCGGGCACACGACCGTGGGTATTCTCAAACGGCTGTCACAGATTCACAATGTGAAATTTGTTTGTTCTGGATTGATAAGTATTATACAGACGTACCCATTTTACAATCGCAAACCAAATCCCTCATTGATCAGGTCAACTCACTAACGGATGAAAATCATAGGCTAAAGTCCATTGCTCAGAGACAAGGCAAACGCTTGAAAACAACTGGGAACATAATAGTGAAGAACGTCGAGAATGTAACAGTTGTGGTCAATTCTGACATCCTGTAAATCGAATTGATTTTTCAATTAAAGGTAAAAATTTGTTTTTATCTTAAAATTGTGTTATATCTTGATTTATAGAGTAAATTAGATTTCGTTGCTAAAATAAGACTAGCTCCAGAATCAGGAGATTCTGTAGCCAGTCTATGCTTGTTCGAAATTGAGAAGATATTGGTCAAATGTATATCTGAATTTCTTTACTCATCCTTTTCTTTTAGGATATCTGGCAGTTTATGGTGATCAAATGATATGAAGAATTTATGGGCTTATTAGCCATATCTTTGGCTCATTTTTGTAAACAGGAACAGACTCTTTTAGTTTTTAGAGATTTAGTGTGATTTGGAGTGGTTATATTCCTTTCTATTTTGTAATCAAGAGATCATTGTGGAGATACGATCTTATCCCACAAGATAAGACAGTTGGCTTTTACAAACCCTTTAAAAACTCGTATTTTTTGTAATCAAGGCATCTTGGCCTGGGGCTGAAGGTGGACGATTCATTCACGAATTTGAACGAAACATATATTTACATTTCAGCTTTAGCTCTTTGTAAATGTTGTTTTCGTTTATGGTTTGTTTATTCTGATAAATCAATAGTTGTTGATAGCTTTTGTCTTCACAATATATTATGGCATTGTGATAATCTCTTTAAAATACTGTCCACATTTTGATGCTTCAGATATTGAAAAGAGTGGTCATTCGTTCAACCCAAATGATAAGATTTTTCTTTAAATTGTGTTGAATGATTAAAAGCATGTTGTTACAGTTAGATTTATCTTAAATGTAATTGCTTGCAATCACAAATACCACAGCGATTATTTGCATCTCATCGTTATGTCGTTAAAATTCAACAATCAATATATTGTTTTGCATTTATTCCAAACAGTTTCAAGGTTCACTGCAGATTTATCTCTTGGACAGGCTGGCTGGACATTCTATAATCATACAGATGTTGGATGCATGTTGATTAACTCATTGATAGGCTAGTTCATTTCTTTATGTCGTTTATTTGTTTTCGAAACTCTAATATATGGTCTGGCTTTGACCGTCCACATACCCATGTTTCATAGTATCTTTTTAAATTTAATCTTAGATTAATAAAGAGAAAACAAAAAATAGCTTATGTGCTTTCTTTATCTGCTTTTGTTAAAGCAGCCATCTTTACATAGATTTTCGTGAGTTTAGATTAAAACTCGCAACTTGTATATCATGCACATAAATAAGATAGGCAGATCTGTTGTTTAAATATCATCTACAATAGTTTTATATATATATATATATATATATATATATATATTAAGTGGTTACTTAATAGTTAGCTCTTTTATTTCTTCTATTTATTTCTTCTAGGACTTTTAGATTGGTCAACGGAGCCATTAAACTTGTCAAAACGAGTTACACCAAACGGCTTGGGTTATTTAGACAACCCCGGACCAGACTCGTTCTTCCAATTGACGGACGATCACTTTCGCCCATCAACATGTTGCTGACAAGACAAATCTGATGAAAGAAGAAAAGGATGGGCCCTCCAGGGCCATGCTCAGGTCAATCCTGCTCTTGGTACTCCATGTCTAGGACCTGTGGGCCACGAGACATGATCTCCTAGTTATCCCTAGAAATCGGGGATAACAGGCACAATGGGGCCGACTTGTCAATATGATATATATATATATATATATATTCTCTTTTACTTTATCCACAAAGGAGATAAGAATATTCTTTGCAGTTACACAATATTTTAACACTCCCTATTAACAAGAAGGATATTATTTATCTTTTGACAGGTCATTGGATGTCATCAACAACTGAACAATATCATCTGAGCAATATCATCAATTGGATAATCATCATCAACTAGGTAACAACATCCACTCGATAACATCATTAACCGGGCAACATCATCAACTGGGTAACGACAGGCATCAATATAATTCACTTGGTCATCTGGCATCACGATCACTAACGGGTTCTCCATAAATCCATATTAAAGAAGTTGTGTTCTCTTTATCTTCGCACAAAAGATACTCTTTATTTCTTTCATCTTCACGCAGAAGATACTCTTTCTTATCTTCACACAGAAGATATCATATCTTCACACAGAAGATATTCTATGAGTTTTTCCATTCCTTTTATGTTCTCCCTTCTCTTGTAGTCATCTATCTCACCCATCCACTGGGGATGACTACTACCATAGCTTCACTCCTAGTTATCCCACATGAACTAGAGAAGCTAAGATGTTAGCCTGGGCAAGACTAGACTCCCTTTCCATGATCCACGCAGGATCACGACACAAACCTCAAGATCCAACTAACCATTCCACATGGTCAAGGTTTGTGTTCCAGGCTATGCAATCCTTGGCCAGAGGAGAGTATCTTCCCACTACCCCTTGGAGAAACATCCACACTCCTTTCTACGAGGGTGGTCACACCCCTCTCTACGAGGGTATTCTAGCATGTCCCTAGAGTATCCAAAACTCAACACTTGGACATAGGCCAACCTTGGCAAACTTCTCATTCCCCTTCTCTACGAAGGTCTCTTCTCTTTTTCCTTCTCTACGAAGGTCTACCTGTGGGATTGTCCATTCCTTCTCTACGAAAGTCTCTTCCTTCTCTACGAAGGTCTAGCTATGGGATCTGAAAAAATCTCTTGTGGTCCAAAATATTTATATGGTATAATACCATGATATCCATCTGTTGGGCACCATCCATCTACTGGATAACTTTCATCTTGATCAAAATATCTTATTACTCATCCACTGAGTAAATTTTTCCATGAACCATTGCTTTCCTAACTGCGCCAAATCACGATCCTCCATTTCGAACTCGAAGACATAGCTCCTTCTTGCATCAAACTAAGAGCTTCCTTAACTGTGTAACATCTGATGATCATCATCCTTGAAGTTATCTTCTGTAGTATCTTGGGTGCCTTCTTGAGTTCTAACATTTCTTTCTTTCTGACTTCATACTGGATCAACCTGCTCCCTCTGCATCTATAAGAACGGTACTAGAGCAACATGTAGTTACCTGCATCTCATCACCTATATCTAAGTATCCATCTTTCTCTTCATCTTGAACATTTCTGTTATGCATCTTTAGGAGCCTCCTGCTCCTATATAAATATTGGATATTGTCTAGTCTTTACTGACTATCACCATATCATAGGTCCTTCTCATGTTGTCTAACTTATGCAAGTCAAGGCATAAGTTCTTTCTTCCGAGACCTGTAAACTTACTTACAGTATGCTTTCTGAGATATGTCACTTAGCCAATCAATCAGTAACAATAAGGAGTAATCAAATAAAACTATATCATGATTTTTATCAAAGTAGTACACATATTTTCTTAAGCAAAACTTGTTCAATCATGTACACATCTAAAACCCTAATCATGAATAAGACTTTTGAACTCTTTTGAACTCTTTTTCACTCTAGCTATGAAATTACCAAATTTTCCCTTACTATCATAGCTAAACACATACCTTTGTCACTCTCATGAGTGATCATACCTGAAATAAATATTTTATCTCTTTATTTATCCTCTTATTTGATACTTCCTTCATAAGTCTGCATAGACACTAAAGTAAAACGAGGTTAATTAACATTCTCACAAAAATCTAACTTGTAATGATAAAGTATTAAACTAAACAAGATATTAAAAATAAGCATGAATACTTATCTTTTGTTTTTGTGTGGGGAGGCTCCACGGACTCCACCATTTGCTATCTTTCTTCAGATAAACTATCTTCAACTTAAAGTACATAATCCTCAATTTCTACTAAAGCTTTCTTTGAGGGAGGAGATTCATCTTCCTCTGTCACATGTGCTTGATACTTTCTTTTCCCTTTTCTTTATGCTTGGTCTTTTGCTCTTCTTCCTCTGGTTCTGGTACACTCATTGTGGCATGTTCTCATCTAGAATCATCTGTTACCTATGCTTCCAAGATCTGAAGTTTCGATATCCTTTCAGCATGTCTTCTACCCTCATATCAGTAGCCATTCTTTCTTGCAGTAGAAACCCTAGCCCTTCGGGCTATAGAAATAATAAAAAAAAACAAATTTCTTGGATCTAAACACTGAACTCACCAAAAGATGCACTGGACTGAGGCGAATATGTTAGTATAGTCAGTTTCTGAAAATTCCAATTTTTGACCCTTGAAACTGGACCAGCAGATTTTTGGACTGGTGCTTGTGGTTTTCTGGTACTTCTGGTTTCCTGGTACTTCTGGTACTGGTAAAAACTAGGGGTTTCACTTTCCCGGAGTTCTATCCACTAAAAAGGTGCGCTGAAGGTGTCAATGAGTTCCTTAGGCTAGGGCGCACTTTTCTAGATGATCTTTGGGCTGAAATTCCTCTTTAATAAAAAAGCCCCAATTTTCTTGTACAGTAACAGTGACGTTTTTCTTTTTCTGTGAAAGATGCTCTCTTCAGCTTAGCTCTAAAACCATGTTAAAGTTTCTTGCTTAATCTGTTATTATTAATCTTGATTATAACAACAACATAATAAGGATCATACTGAAAGAAACACAATCACAGAGTACACAAGCATTTATCCTGGGAAAGCCTCAAGGGGAAGAAAACCCAGAAAAACTTCTTTAATATAGATTCAATAACCAAGTACAGTGTCTCTCACAAGAGAGATCTCACCAAACAGAAGATCCACCAGAAACCCTAATCATAATAGAGTAGCACACCACTTAGACCAAGATAGTCCTTCACCAAGATAACCTTCACCTTTACTGAGATACTCTTCCTTGTAGCTGCGTCATTTCTCCTTGTAGTTGTGTCACTCTCAGACTTGCACACTTGATAGAGAGAGCTTGATGAGTGTGTATACAAATGACGTGCTAGACCTCTTATAAATACAAGTTGTGCCCCCCCATTAATTAGGTCAGGGCCGACCTGTCCACTTTATCTTTCTAATTTAGTTTTGACATGTCTAGGCACAATAGGGTCGACTTGTCAATATGATATATATATATATATTCTCTTTTACTTTATCCACAAAGGGGATAAGAATATTCTTTGCAGTTACACAATATTTTAACAGAATTGACCACAGTCGTCGATCCATCGAAAAATATCTTAGAGTGATCGCAACCGTTGATCGGTCTGGAAACCCTTAGACGTGATTGAGAGGAAAGGTGACATCATGCTAACGTCATGATGAAGAAAAGAGCCTACATGTATGAGGAAGACACGTGGTGACCTGTTAATAGTCGAGGTAATAGGGGGTGGGTCCCTGTCGAATTCAAGCCCTTGGAAGGTGCTTTTATCATGGTCGTTGGTTGGAGTTGGCGCCATAGGATCCTGACCATTGGTTAGAGCATGTAGCCATCGAAGTATTCCAGGGAAAGGATGTTAGAGAACTCTGATGAGAAGACTCTGAGGAGCAATCTTGATCGTCAAACAGAACCCAATTGATATATAATCTTGACCATTGATCTTGATGGGTCTTATTTGGACGGGGCCGGGAGGAAGGTGATGTCACACTGACAAGGATTATCACCTGGAATACTGCAGTGTTGAAAGGCCCAAATTCTTAACAGAAAAAATGTGTAGTAATTTCGCAACCAGAATACAAGAGGTAAAGTTTCACGGCAATAGATCTTGTTTATTATGTTTTTATCTGCGTCCCAAGGGTTTGGGTATTTAGGGTTTCTACAGACAAGGGTTTTCTCAATGTTATAGCTCTATGATATACATGTAGGGTCCAACATTAGTACTCGGCCCAATATCTCAGGACACCAACTAAGGAGGTTAGATCGCGCCCTCTTTCGTACTCCTCGACTACCCAGGTGCTAGAAAGTATCTTCTCGAGTGTTGTTCTCGGTGGCACTATAACAAACAGGCGGTCGGGTGGTTTATCTACGAAGGGCTTCAGGATATGTAGGTCGATCTGTATATAGGTGTTGTCTGATGCGCTACCACTCGAAGGAGTACCAACAGGGGTTACAAGGGTGGCCAACAATGTGTGCTTAAGTACCACTTGTAGTTCCAGGAAGGTTGTTCCAGTGATCAATGATGGCGTGCAAGCCACGTCAGTTCATGTGGAGGGTGGCTATTGTGCCATGTGGAAATGTGTTATGGCATTTTGAGGGGGTGAAAAGTGACGTGGCCTAAGTACCACGTGTCAAGCCAGGTGGCAGATTTGGGTAGGGCCACGTGTCTTAAGTACCAACTCGGATGCCACATAAGACTCTGCATAAGTTAGGCTCGGAGGAAAGCGACGTAATGCTGGAGAGGGATGCCAGCGCGTCCAAGGGAGGACACATGGCAGCTCGTAATTCGTGGAAAGGACCGAGAATGGCCCATGTTGGTGTTAAACCCTTGGGACATGTGTAACATGTTGGTTGGTTGACAAGGATTTGGAAAGGAAGGACGACAAGGACCATCAATCTCGTCGGAGATGTGACAAGTGTTAGAATATGAAGGATTGTGCTCGTTTTACCATTGACAATACCCTTGTCACCCAACCATAGGCCGAAGCCACCCTCCGAGCACCTTGACCTTGACAGAGAAGAATATTGGTAGAAATCAATAGCCAAGCAAGGCTAATGCACCAAGCAAGAATAGAAACCAAAGTTGATCAGATAGTCCCACCCAGAAAACTGGCACAACACCTTCCCCAGAAACTTGCACACAACTGGCTCTTTGCAATTCTGAAAATGTGTATAATGAGAAACTGGTGCCCTGTATTTATAGTAATCTGGCAGGCTTACTGGGGCCGACTTCTTCTTCTGGGTACTAATTAATTAATATTAAATATATTTCTGCAGCCGACATCTCGTCCAGGGTTTCCTTTACTTCTTTGCTTCCTTCCAGAATATTCTAATCTCGTCATAGGTCACAAATAGAGGTTCATACCTCCCGAAGCTACCATAATATTAACACTCCCTCCTAGCTAGGGAGGTATGGTCTTGAGCACAACAGACCATTCAACTGGTAGCATCACGAGCACCGTCATTATTATCCAACTGGATAATCTCCTATGANACAGAGTACACAAGCATTTATCCTGGGAAACCCTCAAGGGGAAGAAAACCCAGCAAAACTTCTTTAATATAGATTCAATAACCAAGTACAGTGTCTCTCACAAGAGAGATCTCACCAAACAGAAGATCCACCAAAAACCCTAATCATAACAGAGTAGCGCACCACTTATACCAAGATAACCTTCACATTTACTGAGATACTCTTCCTTGTAGCTGCGTCATTTCTCCTTGTAGTTGTGTCACTCTCAGACTTGCACACTTGATAGAGAGAGCTTGATGAGTGTGTATACAAATGACGTGCTAGACCTCTTATAAATACAAGTTGTGCCCCCCCATTAATTAGGTCAGGGCCGACCTGTCCACTTTATCTTTCTAATTTAGTTTTGACATGTCTAGGCACAATAGGGTCGACTTGTCAATATATATATAGATATTCTCTTTTACTTTATCCACAAAGGGGATAAGAATATTCTTTGCAGTTACACAATATTTTAACAGAATTGACCAGAGTCGTCGATCCATCGAAAAATATCTCAGAGTGATCGCAACCGTTGATCGATCTGGAAACCTTTAGACGTGATTGAGAGGAAAGGTGACATCATGCTAACGTCATGATGAAGAAAAGAGCCTACATGTATGAGGAAGACACGTGGCGACCTGTTAATAGTTGAGGTAATAGGGGGTGGGTCCCTGTTGAATTCAAGCCCTTGGAAGGTGCTTTTATCATGGTCGTTGGTTGGAGTTGGCGCCATAGGATCCTAACCATTGGTTAGAGCATGTAGCCATCGAAGTATTCCAGGGAAAGGATGTCAGAGAACTCCGATGAGAAGACTCTGAGGAGCAATCTTGATCATCAAACAAAACCCAATTGATATATAATCTTGACCATTGATCTTGATGGGTATTATTTGGACGGGGTCGGGAGGAAGGTGACGTCAAGCTGACAAGGATTAGCACTTGGAATACTGCAGTGTTGAAAGGCCCAAATTCTTAACAGGAAAAAATGTGTAGTAATTTCACAACCAGAATGCAAGAGGTAAAGTTTCACGGCAATAGATCTTGTTTATTATGTTTTTGTTTGCGTCCCAAGGGTTTGGGTATTTAGGGTTTCTACAGGCAAGGGTTTTCCCAATGTTATAGCTCTGTGATATATATGTGGTGTCCAACATTAGTACTCGGTCCAATATCTCAGGACACCAACTAAGGAGGTTAGATCGCGCCCTTTTTCGTACTCCTCGACTACCCAGGTGCTAGAAAGTATCTTCTCGAGTGTTGTTCTCGATGGCACTATAACAAACAGGCGGTCGGGTGTTTTATCTATGAAGGGCTTCAGGATATCTAGGTCGATACGTATATAGGTGTTGTCTGATGCGCTACCACTCGAAGGAGTACCAACAGGGGTTACAAGGGTGGCCAACAATGTGTGCTTAAGTACCACTTGTAGTTCCAGGAAGGTTGTTCCAGTGATCAATGATGACGTGCAAGCCATGTCAGTCCATGTGGAGGGTGGCTATTGTGCCATGTGGAAATGTGTTATGGCATTTTGAGGGGGTGAAAAGTGACGTGGCCTGAGTACCACGTGTCAAGCCAGGTGGCAGATTTGGGTAGGGCCACGTGTCCTAAGTACCAACTCGGATGCCACATAAGACTCTGCATAAGTTAGGCTCAGAGGAAAGCGACGTAATGTTGGAGAGGGAGGACACATGGCAGCTCGTAATTCGTGGAAAGGACCGAGAATGGCCCATGTTGGTGTTAAACCCTTGGGACATGTGTAACATGTTGGTTGGTTGACAAGGATCTGGAAAGGAAGGACGATGAGGACCATCAATCTCGTCGAAGATGTGACAAGTGTTAAAATATGAAGGATTGTGCTCGTTTTACCATTGACAATACCCTTGTCACCCAACCATAGGCCGAAGCCACCCTCCGAGCACCTTGACCTTGACAGACAAGAATATCGGTAGCAATCAATAGCCAAGCAAGGCTAATTGACCAAGCAAGAATAGAAACCAACGCTGATCAGATAGTCCCACCCAGAAAACTGGCGCAACACCTTCCCCAGAAACTGGCGCACAACTGGCTCTTTGCAATTCTGAGAATGTGTATAATGAGAAACTAGTGCCCTGTATTTACAGTAATATGGCAGGCTTACTGGGGCCGACTTCTCCATCTGGGTACTAATTAATTAATATTAAATATATTTTTGCAGCCAACATCTCGTCCAGGGTTTCATTTACTTCTTTCCTTCTGGAATATTCTAATCTCGTCATAGGTCACAAATAGAGGTTCATACCTCCTGAAGCTACCATAATATTAACACTCCCTCCTAGCTAGGGAGGTATGGTCTTGAGCACAACAGACCATTCAACTGGTAGCATCACGAGCACCGTCATTATTATCCAACTAGATAATCTCTTATGACAACCGGTACAATATCAATTGATAGAACACAACTGTGTCTATCCATGGTAGTACACAACTACTCAAACCGTGACACATAGTCACAAACAGTGGAACATATCCACCACAATAGTATATCTCTACTGTCTGGAGATAGGTAGTCTCCATAACAATCATCTGATGCCAACCTGCACAGAAAAATATTGTTAAAATAAAAATGAATCATCTGGGCCAATCTTTCACTCACGTCTATGAGATATGAAAGAATATTTGTTCTCATAATAGAATAATGAGATATTTGGACTATTCTTCTCAAGCAAGGAAAAATAATTGACCTATCTTCTGAACCTGGACCATTCCCCACCCTGGGCCATTCTTCTTACAATAATCAAAGTGCACCCTGAAGAGAATGTATAAACCCTAAGGAAAGTATGTCCCTAATTGTTGAGGCTGGACCATTCCCCACCCTGGGCCATTCCTCCTACACTAATCAAAGTGAACCCTGGAGAGAATGTATAAACCCTAAGGAATGATTGTTCGGACCATTTCCTCTCTTAACCACAAGAGGAAAAGATTGTCCTATATCAACCTCCAAAATGGACCATTCCTCATGTTAACCACAATGAGAAATTGTTGTCCGACGAGGCAGGTCAGTCTTCTTGAGTAACCTTGAAGAAGAGAGTCTACCCTAGACCACTCCCCATGTTAACCACAATGGGAAGTCATTGTCTATGATACATCAACAATCTGGACCATTTCCCATGTTAACCACAATGGGAAATTATTGTCCGTCAAAAATCTCAATCCACTTTCCGAACAGGAAAGAATCTGTCCAATCTGGACTATTTTTCAATCACAAAGATAAATGTTTGAATAATATTTTTAAGTTCTCCCTCCTAACCTAGAGAGTCTTCCCTTTTAGCTAAGGGAGTTATTTCCACAATCCCCATCTTCTCTCGGAAATGTGCAAACTTTATTCTGGATAGAGGTTTTGTCAGAATGTTTGTTGTTTGCTCGTCGGTGGGGATATATTCGAGCTTTACCTCTCCTTCCTGAACTTTATCTCGAATAAAGTAGTATTTCATCTCAATGTGTTTCGACCTTTCATGAAACATGGGTTGTTCTGATAATCTTATACAACTCTGATTATCACAATATATTATGGTCGATTCTGGAATCTAATCAAATAAACTGGAGATTAACTTCCTTAACCATATTGTTTCAGTGCATGCTTCACAAGCTGCCATATACTCTGCTTCTGCTGTTCTGAGTGCGATAGACTTATGTTTCCTGCTACCCCAAGATATCATAGCGGAGCCCAAGCTGAAACACATACCTAAAGTGCTCTTTCTATCTTCTGCACTTCCTGCCCAATCTTAGTCTGTGAATCCATGAAGTTGTATATTGTTGGATGCGGTATATCTCAAACCATAGTTTATTGTTCCACGAATATATATTAATACATGCTTTGCAGCTATCCAATTCTCATGTCTTCGTTCCACCTGGAACTGGTTTAGTGTATTCACAGAAAAGCAGATGTCTGGTCGAGTATTTACCAAATACATCAATGACCCAATTAGTTGTCGATATAGAGATGGGTCTACTAGATCAGAATCTGGATCTTTCACTTTTCTTATATCTGCATTCATAGGAGTGTCCATGGACTTACAATCCATCATTCCAAATTTCTGAAGGATCTTTATTGCGTACTTTCCTTGTCCAAGGAATACTTCACCACGCTTCTGCCATACCTCTAGTCCCAAATAATAATGCATGAGACCTAGATCTTTCATATCAAATTTAGAAGCTAATTCCTTCTTGCACTAGATAATGAGAGACTCTTCACTTGTTATGAATAGATCGTCAACATATAGTAGTAGGATTACAGGTGCA
>SNQJ01S0139721.1:8857-22115 GCA_010110895.2 Picea sitchensis | reverse complement strand
CGGGCTGTTTTGGGCTAGCCCGCGGATACCCGCGTGCAGTAAGAAGACAGCAAGCGGATGCCCACGCCCAGTGAGAAGTTAGGGCGCGGGTTCCTTGTTTTTAAGTGGTTTTTGAGGAATTACTCAGCATGGCTTTGGCTAGGAAGAGGCATGAGTTGGCCTGATGCCAGGTAAAACTGTATGGTGCATTTTAGGGTTATAACATTTGCAGACTCATAATAAGTCCCAAAACTTAGCCATTTTTACCTTTTCAGACTCAAGGACTCAAGGACTTGCGAACTCATGGACTTACGGACTCATAATAAGTCCCAACACTTAGCCATTTTTCTAAGTCCCTGTCTCTGTGTACTGGACACCATGGCAGTAAATGTCACATGTCACCACGTTAGCTGACACATGGCTCCCCCCCATGTCACGCTGACATCAACGTATGGAAAAATACTAATATTTTTTTCCAATTTCGCCTATTTTCCAAAATTCCAAAAATGCTCAAATTCACCCAAAAATGAAATTTCTTCTTGGGTTTTCAATAGAGCTCTGTAACTATGCTCGATACAACCAAATCAAGCCATGTACATAAATATTTGTTTTCTTCTTTTCAAATTTGAGTCTTTCACTTTGAAATTGCCATTATTTAACTGCAGGAACTTGGGGCTTTTATTCAATTTCATCCAATTTCACTACAGAACACCATAAACATTTTGTCACGTGATTTACAAATGAACTCTCCCTCTGTCAAACAGTTATCTTTACAACTTTGTAATTTCACTTCTACGCTCTGCTAAATGGCCCATGTAGTCTCATTGTTGAAAAATTGGGCTCTGATAACACTTTGTAACGTACCCAGTCACCGAAGCTAGGTCGTGTCATGCGGAAAATTTGTCTTTATCAACTCTAATACCATTTTAGTAACGTACCTAGCCTCCAAGTAGGAAACAATGCATGCGAAATACATATAACATGAAACTTCTGCTAATTAAAGCCATTATTTTGTTGTTATCAGTTTTCCCATAGCCTACAACTACAATTTATAATAGATTTAGCGACGGTAATAACCATAAAACTTATGCATTTGAAGCATGCTAAAAATCAACATGAAATAAAACTAAATCGTTCATTACAACATCATATAAGTCATTCTCATTCACACAGATTTCATGCACATCAATACCACATGTAAATAACTCAGTACAAGATAAAACACTTATCTTAAACAAGAACTGTGCAACCAACTACTTGGGACGGACGTTCCACCCAACCGTAGACTGACTGCTCCAAATCTCAACAGCCATTCACCTCCGAGATGAGGCTAACAATACAAAAAATATGGTGGTATCTCATAGTCCACTCACAACTCATGAATCTCTCAACCCAATTGATATTCTCTTACATCTATCCCAACTTTTCCACCAGCTCTCTTCCTCTTGACCTGCCCAACCCAAGCAATGCACCATTCGTTTATCAGGGATAACCCAAGGGATGTACCATCCGTTGATCAGGGATAAGCCAAGGGATGTACCATCCATTTATCAGGGATAAGCCAAGGGATGTACCATCCATTTATCAGGGTTAACCCAAGGAATGTGCCATTCATTTATCAGAGTCTCTCTGGCACAAGTAGCTAGGAATATCTCAGCTAAAAACTCAAGGGAAATTGTTGCTAGGAAAACTATCAGCAAACCAACAACAACACTTGTTGTTTTAGTGCAACTCGCGCAGGATTTCACTCTTCCGTCCTGACAACTAGGCTCTTCAATTCTCCATCTCCAATTCGCTCCAATTATGCTCCATACATTTTCCCTCCTATGTTCGCACATGCTCCCAGCTCTCTTTCTATTCCCAAACTTGACTAACTGCCCAAACTTATCGAACTCATGTTGCTTTTGTCTCAACCCATACAAAATTCCTATCTTTTTATTGTATTTCTTGACTCACACTCTTCCCCAAGCTAATTGTCTTCAACCCCCATGTTCCCAATAACTTCGGGATGTGACCACTCACACCCACTCTCTTACATGTATTCAAAGATTGTCTTTGGAAACACTCAATCAGAAATGGGAAGGTTCATATACAATAGAAGATTTAGGAAAACAGGTTAAATCCATAAACATGGGTAATTCACCTGTTGGACCTCTCTTGTCCATTATCCTAGACACTCCCCTCTCTTGTGGATTAATTCAGCCCCGATATCTTGTACTTGTCCCCTTAGCAGTTTCCATCACATTTTATTATTAAAACATTGAAATACAATTCGCATATTACATCGCTTGGCTATAGCCACATATTATATCTACATAAGCATTAATCAAATTGGGGATTATAATGGGGATGTTACATGTATATGCAAAATGTATTTCTGATTTTTAATAAATAAAATGTGATGTTAGATGTTGGGGGATATGGATAGAGATGGGGGATGATTAATCCACAAGAGAGGGGAATGTCTGTGAAGTTTGGGTGAAACCCCAAAACATTCATAGAGAACCTAGTTAAAGAAATTCACACAAATCTTGCAAAACAAACTGAGAGAGAGAATCAAGAATGAGAGAAAATAATGAATGAATTGTATCAACTAAATGGTGGAATGAGTAATAAATACACAAAATACTCTCCATGTATAAGTAAATCTGCCATAGATAGTATCTAGAGTGATATGAAGTGCCATATTAGTGATCTAGAGTGATCTAGAGTGATCTAAAGACTTACTGACAGAAACCAAAGTAATTTGTTGTTGGCATTATTGATTGTGTATTTCCATTGATGGCAACATGCATCAAACATGGATAGTCATATGCTGATGAGGTTGATAAAAAGGAAGGAATGGAGTCCCTCATATTACCAGATCGTGAATAATATCTCTCAAGTGGATCAATGCAGAGAAGCTCAGGATAGATATCCTTGTTATTGGATAGAGACAATGCATAGAGGAGTGCACTGACACAAATCTTAGGAGAGAAGACACATTTGAGTGAAGCAGAAACAAAGTTCTACAATTGAGGAAATCCATGCAAAGGAGTCTGGAGTAATAATGACCAATCTAGATCATAGATCGTTGGATCAAAATAAGAGCACGATCGGACGGTAAATAATGAAGAACAATGTTGATCGTTGGATCAAAATAAGAGCACGATCGAACAATAAAGAACAAAGAATAATGTAGATCATTTGATAAAAATAAGAGCACGATCAGATGGTAAAGAACAAAGAACAATGTTGATCATTGGATCAAAATAAGAGAATGATCGGACGGTAAATAATGAATAAATGAGATTGATTGTTGGATAAAAATGAAATCATGATTAGATGGATTTCATCTCTTTCCGCAAGTCCGCTGAGCAACTAAAATTTGGATAAGTATCATATTTTATCGATATCACTTAAAAATTATAAGTATGGTTCATTATGGAGGTAACGAAAGTTGGACATGCATTTTGATGACACCCGAGAAGACATGTGGGTTCGCAAGTCCGAGAGTCCACGAGCCTGAGAAAAATCGCTTAATAATTTTTCTAAGTATACGTTAATCTTGGAGGCTACGGAAGTTGGGTGTGCATTTTGATGACACTCGACAAGACATGTGAGTCCGCAAGTCCGAGAGTCCATGAAATCGTCACACAAAATAATTCTATGTAAAATTCCAATTATGGTTCATTATGGAGGTAACAGAAGTTGGAAGTGCATTTTCATGACACCCGAGAAGACATGTGGTCCGCAAGTCTGAGAGTCTACGAAATCGAGAAAAATCACTTAAAATTTCTCTAAGTATAGGTTCATCTTGGAGGATGCAAAAGTTGGGTGTGCATTTTGATGGCACTTGAGAAGACATGTGAGTTTGCAAGTCCAAGAGTCCACGAAGCCGTCACATGAAATAATTCTAAGTAAAAGTTCATGTTTAAAATGAATAAAAACCGTCCAATCAATGGTTGATTATATCTGAACTGTCGATATGTCTAAAGCGCGTCGATGAAATAAGGACCGTTCATCTCAACACCTGATTAAGTCTGTGCCATTGATTTATTCGGATGATTAAGTCATGATATTTGGTCGCCTCTAGATTTGAAGTAAAAATGGACTGTCCATCTCACCGGGCAATTAAGTCAGAGTCGTTGGATAGAGATCTTCTCAGGAGTAAGGTAGGCCATTTGACCAACTCATGGGTGAAATTTCAACCATTCGTCAGTAAAAGGTGAAGTGGGTTGAAGAAAGTGCATAGGTGCCTAAAATAGTTAGGCATGAATAACATATATATGCACATTGAAATCAATGGTCAATATTTAATCTTGATCTCGATTAGATGGTTGTTGAGTCTCTACAAAACCAGATCTTAGTGCAATGAAGAAATTGACCATTTTAGTCAATTTCATGAAAGGTTGTCAGATCAATCATTCCATAAGAAAGATTGACATGAGAAAGAACAAAAAATAATTAATCTACAAGGAATTTGAAGTTGATTAAGTTAATTTTTTATTACAGTTTATTGTAAATAAAGAGGCACATTGATTCATTGCAAAGACACAATGGTTCATTGATTCACGCCGTTTGGAAGGATATATAAACTCATATGAATGAAGAATGAAAGAGTGACTCAGGGAGATATCTAAGTATATGATACCTGAGGTAGAGTCACGGGAATAATATTGCATATTAAAATTGTGCAGCGAGGGTGGAAGGGAGGAGCTCGAGAGGATTGTATTCCTCTACAGGTTGAAACCTAAACAAAATGGAGTAGCAACTTCGTTTCAAGTTGGTTCTTGAAGAAAATAGGCGGTCGGTGCCTCCTCTCAAGTTGGTGCTTGAAGAATACATGCGTTTGGAGCCTCCTTCCAAGTTGGTGCTTGGAAAATAAGGGATTTGTAGCTTCCTTGAGTAGGTTCTCAGAAAAGAAGGGGATTTGTGTCTCCAAGAGTTGGTGCCTTAAAGAGGATTGGTGTCCTTCACAATCACTAATTATTATTTATAGACTTGTAATTCCTATTAATTATATTTATATAATTGATTTTAAATACAATTCCATTGTTGATTTATTATGGTGATTAATAAAATAACAAAGTAATTACTAATTGTTTAAAAGGTAATACGAATTCAACCCCCCCTCCCCCCCCTCTCAGTATTTCCAACATTTTCCACCTATTCTAAGTTAATTGGTCTATGCACTCAATAGTTAACTAAGTGACACATGTATAGGTGAGAGAAACTAATGTATGTACATCATATGTTCCCTCATGGTGAGAAAAACTAGGTAAAAGTGCAACTATTGGTGATAAAACTAAGGTTTCCATGCATGAGTTGTCTTCCAATAGGTTAACTGGAGTATAACTAAGTCAAAAATGAAGAGGGAAGGTGCCCCTATTTTTTAGGTAATATTCATGGGATATAATATTCTCATCTACCTCAACATTATACTATTAAACTTAGGAAAAATAATTACTAGGTGAGTGTGTAATATCTTCAACACCCCCCTGAACACTACAAGGGTGTAAATAAAGAAAGGGTCCTAGAAACAAGGCCATGTTAGGTACCCATTTTACAATGAATTTAATGAATGAACATGGAGAAAAGAGGAAAGAGGGAAACCCTCAGGGGGAAAATCCCCCCTCAAAGTACAATGCATAAAAAATGAAGAAGAAAATAAAGACAATTGCTAAGCAATTGTATCCTTCACTCCAAGGAGACCTCACAATTGTGCAAGTTTTTTCTCGATGAATATTTTGTTGAATATGTAGATGTTTGTTTGGATTTGATGAAGTAAATACATCAGTGAGATGTCCATATACATCCAGTTTCTCTTATTGGAAGGAAGAATATCCAAATCCCCTTCATTTATGGCATTTTTTCAATATGGATTCCCTTCGGCCTCTACATAGGTTGAACGGTTGGATGCCTGAACCATGTAATAAAGCATGGGAATTACTAGTTTTGTGGTTGTGGGCACATATTGATATCCCTCAAATTGGGATCTTATCCTTATAGGATCAGTGGGATCATCCATAAGATAATCGATTGTCGGTAGGATGGATTGTGCCCACTTGTTTCTTTGATTTGGCTCATCATCTACATGCTAAAGATATTCCAAATCTGATTTGGAAATAAGATCTGAAATCTTATCTGAATGAGTGGACTCATCATCTTGAATGTTTGGAAAAAGAGGATGTGCACAAGTCTTTGCATGTGTCTCCTGATATGCTTGTTCTTCCCATGGATTTTCTGCTAGATTTTTCTGATCAATCTCAGGCATGAATTCTTCAAAATCTTTGTTTATCTAGAATAGAACCTCCAATTTGGTCCATAATTTTTCTAGAGTTGAGAGTGATAAGTTATCTATAGTATATTGAATTTAAGGAGAAACAAACATGTAGATAACTCTGAAAGCCATATCTTGCCTGTTGAAAAGTAATTTTTCTCATCAATAGTATCAAGATCTTCTTTTTTTTCATGGTTATTTGATATAAGCCTCTACATCTAAGAAGACATAGAATATTGTGTTTCCACTCGAAATAGTTTCACGACATAAGAAGTTTTGATGGCGAAAATTCCATTATTTTATACTATTGTAATCTTATGTACCTGCAAATAAGTGTGTTTGTTCCTTTCTCTTATAAACCAATATCTTTGATACCATGTGAATTTTGGGTGAAACCCTGAAACCTTCACAAAGAACCTGCCTAGAGAAATTCACACAAATATTTTCCTGATATGCTTGTTCTTCCCATGGATTTTCTGCTAGATTTTTCTGATCAATCTCAGGCATGAATTCTTCAAAATCTTTGTTTATCTAGAATAGAACCTCCAATTTGTCCATAATTTTTCTAGAGTTGAGAGTGATAAGTTATCTATAGTATATTGAATTTAAGGAGAAACAAACATGTAGATAACTCTGAAATCCATATCTGCCTCAAGTTGAAAGTAATTTTCCATCAATAGTATCAAGATCTTTCTTTTTTCATGGTTATTGATATAGTTTCTACATCTAAGTTATTAAATAGAATATTTTGTTTCCACTCTAAATAGTTTCACGACATAAGAAGTTTTGATGGCGAAAATTCCATTATTTTATACTATTGTAATCTTATGTACCTGCAAATAAGTGTGTTTGTTCCTTTCTCTTATAAACCAATATCTGATACTATGTGAATTTTGGGTGAAACCCTAAAACCTACAACCTAAAGAACTCCGGCCAGAGAAATTTCACACAAATATTTCAAAAGAAATAGAGAGAGAGAGAGAGAGAGAGAGAGAGAGAGAGAGAGAGAGAGAGAGAGAGAGAGAAGTAAGAATGAGAGAAAAAAATGAATGAGTTGTATTAATTGAATGGTAGAAAGAGTAATAAATACATGAAATAATCTACACGGCCAAGTGAATGTGCCATATATAGGATCTAGAGTGATTTGAAGTGCCATAGTAGTGACCTGAACACTTACTAACGAAAAACAAAGTAATTTTCCACCTAGTCTAAGTTAAGTGGTCCATACAATCGACAGTTAACTGAGTCACATGAGTGGAGGTGAGAGAAACTAATCCATCCACATGATATGCGCCCTCCTAGTGAGAAAAGTGAGGTGAACATGAAACTGTTGGTGATAAAACCAAGTTTTCCATGCATCATTTGTCCTCCACTAGTCTAACTGAAATCTAATTGAGTCAAAACCAAAGAGGGAAGGCACCCCCTCTTTTAGAAGGCGCCTTATTTTTTAGGGAATATTCATGGGAGAAAATATTCTTATCTACCTCAACATTAGACTAGTAAACTTAGGGAAAATAATTACTAGGTGAGTGTGTAATATATCCACCAATGTCTAGGAGTGTCTAAGAGGGGCCCAAGGGGGGAATTATTCATGGGTGTTAATCCAAACCCACATTCCTGAATTTTATTATGATTATGTATTAAACTTGTATTTTATGTTTGAGTGTGGAAGAGCCCAATTATTGAATTCATGTAAGAGTGTGTGTGTGAGAAGTCACATCTCATAGTTATACAGAGCATGGGACTGAGTACAATCAGTTTCGGGAAGAGGGTAAGTCAATCAAGCAAGCCAAAGGGGAGGAAATTTCTATGGCCATGGCACTAGTTTTTTTTGGAGAAAAACATGTTTTTGGTGAACAAGAAAAGAACATAAAAGAGATCACTCGAGCTAGAGAAACCATGGAAGGGGGATTCTAGAGCATTTGCGGAGATAAATACTAAAGAATAAAGTTGTTAATCTTGCATAATAACCAAGTTTTCAAGAATGGAGAGTGAACTCCTGTGAGAGTTTCACCAGAGAAACGAGCTTATTTGTTGTTGTTTCATAGTAGCTTCCCTATCAGTGAGCTCTCTTGAGTTTCCCAATAGCGATATTCCTAGTCAATTGCGCTAGAGAGACCTTGATAAATGAATGGGATGCCCAATGGAATGAGAGCAGTGAAGGAGTACATTCCTTGGGTTGGTAAAGTTGAGAGGAAGAGAGCTTGTGGAAAATAAGGATAGTTGCAGGAGAATACCAGTAGGTTGTGGGGGTTTTTTAGCTCTAACTGGATAATGAGAGACCACCCTCTTTTTTTGATTTCTAGCCCTAGCTCAGGGGTGACATTCTAGTGATATTTGGAACAAAATATCTAGGGTTGGGTGGAACATCTGTCCCAAGCAGTTGGTTGCACAACTAATTTCAAAGATAAGTGTTTTATATGTTTTATGTGTTATATTTATGATATTAATGGTATTGCGTTCACTCTGTGTTTAATAAGGACTTATATGTTGCTATGTTAATTTATTTAAACTTCATTTGTGTTTAGTTTATCATGTTATAGATGCATTTAATTAATGGTATCATACAATAGTTAAATCTATGTGTAATTCATAGTTTGTAAGCTACAAAAAATTAGTTAGTAGAAAAATTTAACTTATGTGTAGTTATACACGTAATGGACCTCAACTGGGATATGGTACATTACATCTAGGAATAGAGGTATACTAAAAAATAACACTACCCTCTGACACATAACTGCCCCTAGGGGGAGTACCCAAATGAATAGAGGGATAACCAAAAGGATTACTAGTCCTTGGACCAAAAATGCCCCAAGGAACAAAGGTATAATTAAAAGGATTGGTACTTCCAGGATTAATCATGCTACTCCAAGGAATGTTAAATCTCCCAGAAAAATTGCTTCCCCCAGTCTGAATAGGAGAATCCCTAGACCTTCATTATTGGCATTCCCCAAATGGAGAAACATGATGCACTAGGAGATGATGGTGTAGGTCTTATGGCACTAATGGATGGAAAGGAGGACATCATGGAGGTGACTCTTGTGACACTTGTTAATGAGATTGAAGGCTCAATCATACTGGATGAAACAGTTGTGCTTGACATAATGTGAGGATCACTGAAAAACAAAAAATCTCACTAAAATGTCCCCTTACCCTAAGGAGTACGTGGTCAAAAGGACCTCTCAAACTAGGGTTAAAATTGGGTGGAGGAATTTTGTCAACCATTTCAACCTCTATTCTCCCACTCTCCTCAGAATTCCTCTCTGAATATATGGGATGAACACCATCTGTAGT
Organism: Picea sitchensis; assembly: GCA_010110895.2. NCBI lineage: Eukaryota > Viridiplantae > Streptophyta > Pinopsida > Pinales > Pinaceae > Picea > Picea sitchensis. The sequence continues at coordinate 12,580 of SNQJ01S0139721.1, read as the reverse complement.
GGACACCAACATGGGCTTAATAGGTGGTTGTTCCTTTTCCTCATGAGAAAGTTCACATTGTCTATGGGACCAACAAAGAGGTTGGTATACCATGGTGAATAAGACATGTTATGAAAATAATCAACAATCAACCTACGATTGTCCTAGATACATAACCAAATAAAACACCCCTATAAAATCTAGGCTGTCAACAAGAAAACCAATGAATAAAGGGGCCTTTCGAAAACTAACCGTTTGGGGGATGCCAAATCCTCAAAAGCTTGGCTAGTGAAGGTGTGAAAGACAATTATGGTAACCCACACGTAATAAACCTTACCAGTGAAAGTACCCTGGTAAAGATGGGAACCCTCTGAGGGAACTGTAATAGGGGTTTGATGTCTTCCCTAGGAACCATAGACACTTCCCACGTGTAGTCACCTCCATAGATACCTAGGAAACACCACTATGGTTACCACTTCACAATCGATGACCAAAATAATAGTCATGGGTTGGGACCGTAAAGTATGGGTAGGGAAACTAAGCCCAAAGCTCTCAGAAGCAATACCCCATAGAGAGATGTGGTACTATCAAACCCCCATACACGTAGTAGTCCAAATGACACCAAAACAAGTGGAGAGGGGATATCACTTCACTTTCCCCAGTGTGACCTGGTGCTTGGCTCTTGTGTTAGATTCTTGGAAAGTTCTCGTTGTGACAATGGATTTATGCACTCACTATTGACTCCTAGTTTTGGTTTTGTGGCCTTAGATAATTTACTCTCCAACCCTACACCAAGGCCTTAAATCCTAGTCTAATGTTGGTTTTCTATGAATAAAAAGTTCTAATGAGTTTTAAATTCAACACTTTTTCTTCTTAGGTTGTTGATTACTCAAGGAAAATGGGATGACACTTTAGTGGTGTTTTGACACTTTCCAATACAAAAGAAGCAAAAGTATGCATGCAAGTGAATGCATTTTTCCATTTGATGAAATCTATCTAAAGGAAGAGAATAAATATTTTTCATTATCATATTTTTAAACCAAAAATAGCAACCTCACACTCTCTCATTAATTGTTCAAGACAACCAAAGAAAATGAAAAAAATACTCAAAACCTAAACACACCAATGCAATCTTAAAACAAGACACTCAAAATCTCTACACTAGCACACTTATGAAATGCAAACTTTTCTTAATCTAATACAGGAGATGAACATGAAAAACAAACTAGAAAAATAGGAAGCTAAGGGTTGTATGATATTGGTAGTGATGCAAATGAGCACACTCCAATGTATATATGGTATAAAAACCCTAAACTTGGACAAGGATATAGCAATGCAAAGTCTCTCAACACACACAAAATGAATGTAAAGAGATCAAAGACAAACTGCCAAATCTGAAAAGACCCACATGAGATGTTTCCCAGGTCACTACTCGTCAGGAAACAAACTCACACAAACAAGAAAGACAAGCAAAACACTCAAAACCTCAAATTCACTTGAACACACAAACAACAAACAAGACGCTTAACTAGGGATCAAATTAACACTAACAAACCTCCGACAAATTCACAGACCATGCCCAGACATGGATTTGTGAAGGAAATAACTCATAAAATACTAATTTGTCACCTATAGGATAGACCGCTACCCAACAATAGTGCATAACATGACGAATAGGTAGGTGGTTTCAGGCTCTGGTGGATTAGCTCACAACTGGTCACTCTCGTTCTAAAAAACATAGCGTAACCATGCAAGGAAATTGGTCAAAAAAATCTCGATCTGAGAGATATTATCACTTAGAGAGTGAAGAGGAAGGTAAATGGCTACAAACAAGTTCCAAAAAGAAATAAAAAACAAGGGAAAATACAAAACTAAGGAAGAATCAACTATCCTTCCCCAGTGGAGTCACTAGTTTTGTTAATTACCAAAGACTCGAATACAAAAACACCACAAATATTCAGAGACAATATAAAAAGAAACCAATTTTATTATGATCAAACCCTTAGGGTAGGGAACCACCATACAATGGATCCTATTATGGAAGGGATCCTCTCTTGTTCACTTGCCTCTTTGAGGGGGCAACCTCCTAATGAGCTACAACTCCAAATAAAATACTTCTTCTTCACCCCATTACATTGCTTGAACCCCTTTATATAGTGCTACCAACCACCTAAGAACATTCTAGAGGAGGAGCCTTCTAGTAATCCCTCTTACATTTATTATGTCTATACTAATATATCTAAATATCATATTGGGCCTTATTTAATAATATAGTGGACCTAGTCCAAATTACATTGAATGTCCTCAACTATTATCACTATGGGCCCTACACCCCCTCCTGCTACCTCTCTAGCTACACTAAATTCCATCCCTCTTATGAAAGAGTTGTCTTCAACGCTTGTTATGAAGGTGTGCAACCATATACCAAGGTCCCATGTATAAGTGTGGACCATAGTGTTGTAGTATACTAGAGAACCGGGGTCCCATGTAGAAATGAAAGCCACCATGTTGAAGTAATCCAACCGCCATTGTAAACCAGGGTCCCATGTCCAAGTGTTGATGTGAAATCCACGTGGAAGATAATAGGAACCCAATAACCAACTGGAAATGTTGCTCCAAAGAATGAAACCTGTCATGTGGATACAAATAACAACATCCATCCACATAGTGGGAAAGGGGTGAAGTTGAATATGGAAAGAATCATAGAATTGTAGAATACACAGGATGGACATTGGGAGTCATAGTTGGCTCTTGATTGGTCCAATTGATGTTCTCTAAAAAAGGTAGAGTAGAGTCATCAAATAAAATATGAAAGTGATTATCATCCCATAAATGACAACTATCCATATACCAATCATCAAAATCAGCCTCGAAATCAAACCAAACAGATGCTTCTTAATTATATTCGTCCATAATATACTTCTCATGCCTTGAAAGTGTGATCCATGTTTGGATGTCTTCTCGTTTCCTTTGAATTTTCATGAGGAGTTGAAAGGGAGTAATCATTGGAAACACCACATATAATATACAAAAAAATATATATTAAAATACTCTATCTAATGACACTAATCTAGTAGCAATTTGAGCACCATGTGACAAGTTATGAACTTTTCAGTCTCGTCGTTGTCACTAAAAAACCAAAAAAATGGTTGATTTTAAATCAACAATATCTTCACTTCCGGAGTTCCAATTTGGATGATTTTTTGAAATTGGGTGAAATTGTGAGAGGAACTCGGATTTGTAATTTTTTTGGGAAAATTCGGCCCCAGGTGCTACAGAAATCGTAAAATCACTCAGCCATCTTCGGGAAACCCTGAAAATTTTGTAGATTTTAAAATGTTGATAACTTCACTTCCCCGACTCCATTTCAAATGATTTTTTTTAAATGGGTTCTTTTTCCAAGAGGAACTCAGATCTACAACCAGTTTCTACAAATTTTACACAGAAATCTACATAAATCATTCAGAATGTTGCGTCCCTATTTTTCTTCTTTGAAAATTATGCTAAATAAAATAAAAAAATTACCCCTTTTTGTGGCCGAAGAAGTCCTTTGATACCAATTGTTGTCATCCAAGGATATCCAAGAATAATATCCACATCGTTCATATCAATGGAACAAAAATTAGAATGCAACACATAGTTATCCATGGTAATCTTCAAATCTTTAAAAATTCAAATATTTTCACCCTCATTCTGTGTGTTTTGAATATTCTTTGTCGGAACCTACAATCTATTAACCAACTG
>SNQJ01S0139720.1:0-25177 GCA_010110895.2 Picea sitchensis | reverse complement strand
CAGAGATATCATAATACAAACTTTGCAGTCCTTTGTCGCGTTTATTATTTGTATGATCATTTATATGCTGTAAACCTTTGATCCTACACACACATTAGCAGCGTTTCCTAGACTAGCCAAGTCAGGAACATTACAACAACATATTCTAAACAATTGAAAGATTGACTAATGCTTGGTAATATCTGCTTCTAATGAATGTTGGTGTTATGATATTGATGATTAAATCGTTCTTGCTCATTCTGAAGCATTTATTGTGAAGTATCATATTGTGATAATTGATACTATACATCTTTGCTTACTTCATCAATATATTAGTCAATTGTTTTATTTGAGAAAGTCCTTGATTATATGAAGTACTAACCAAATATAGTCCTTGATTATGCAAATATAGTTTTCATGTTGCTTTGTTCCGGGCAGGTAAATTTCTGGTTATTATTATCTTTATTGGTTGTTTATCCGGACTTTCTGATCGGTGGTGACTTGTGAGAGGGAAACTTTACTTGGCCTGAATCCTTTGCTTTCTCAAAAACCCCAGGTCATCGGGGATGTCTCCCCTGGGCCTACCACCCTAAATAGAAAGAGACATCCTGTTGAGGTGGCAGTGATAGGATAGTCTCGTGTTACGTCAATTTGTCCCCTTTTACCTTTCCTATCTTTCAAAGTACAAATTGTGCGATAACAATACCCTCCGGATCGAAGGGACTATTCAGGGACAACGGGCAATCGCCCTGATAGATGGTGGGGCCACCCACAACTTCATTGATGCTTCATTGGTATCAAGACGAGCACTTTGGATAGAGTTTGAGGAGTTTGATGATGCAGTAGCGGACGGCCATACAGTGGAGTGTCTAGACAAAGTTCCGGACTTGGAGGTATAGTTAGGCAACTACACCGTGAGAGACACATTTAATGTGGTTGACCTAGCTGACACAGATGTAGTATTGGGAGTCCAGTGGTTGATCGCATTGGGAAAAATCACCACTAACTACCAAACCTTAGAGATGGGGTTCAGAGACAGTGACGAGAAGAGGGTTGTTCTGAGGGGCATGTCGACAGGAGCACCCAGGACAGTTTCGGCCAAAAGGATGGAGAGGATATTCAAACATGGGGAGGTAGCATATGCCACAGAGTGCTTGATCACTACGCAAAAGGATTCAGAGGGTCGACAACAGTATCTGACAGAGATCAAGAACTTGTTGGGGCAACATCAAATAGGTTTTTGGTTCGATTCCACCAAGGAGACCACATGACAGGGGGTTTGAGCACACCATTGAGTTGGAGGAGGGGGCCAAACCTATGATCACACACCCCTATCGTCATGTTAGCTCTATGATCACACACCCCTATCGTCATGTTAGCTTTTTTTCTCGGGAGGTACTCCGCGTGTTTTGTCTTGTATGCAGATGTTACCTTAATGTTTACACTACGAGTCACTTAACTTTGTAATAGTTTTTATAAAGTTGTTTTAAGTGGTTCTTTTATTAAAGTGACTTTTTAATAAAGTGTACCTTCTAATTTTAAAGTGAATTTATTTTCATAAAGCACTTATGTAATAAAGTGAAAATCACTTTAATTTAAATTAAACATTTTAGAGGGAATGGATCATGACCCTTGATCTTGAAAAAGGCAAGATCTAATCTTGACCTTTGGATTTAGGGTTGGGGAAGGTGAAAAGACACTTTGGGGGGACACACCGATAAGACGAGAGGATTTGAGTTAGAGAGATTTTCTGAGTAAGCTTGAGAGAGGAAAGTGAGCAGCAAAGAGGGCACGTTTTCCAAGGAAGGAGGGCACACATCCCGAGAAAATGGTTTTTCCTATTTTTGGGCCGAAATATTTTTCTCATGTGGGAGGCCGTACTGTACAGATCTGTATAGTCTGTACGATTCCATACAGTCGTATGGATTTGGCACGGAAATCGAGGCATTATGGGCACGGTTTTCGAGGCAGATTTCAAAATTTTGTGGTTGTTTCTAGGCCGTACGACACAGTCTGTACAGCTGACTATGGGCACGGAAAATGAGGTACAGAGGAGGCCGTACAGCAGTACGATTTTGGCACGAAAAATGAGGTAGATTTATGTGGGGCAGATTTGGTGTTGTGAGGTATTTTCCTTGGCTGGAAATGTTATTTTGCTGCTGATATGTACTTTCCTGAAGCTGAATAACAGATCTCTCTCTCTCTCTCGTTGGGTTGGCATTGGGGTTTTCCCTGGCATTTGCCTAAATTTCTGTGTGTTATGGGTTGTTGTTTGTTAACCGTCTATTCAACTAGGGGGTCAACTCCATGTGCCATGAAGATATGCATCATCAGATGCAAATATGTTGAAGACAGTTTGGTTCTACTGGGCAATTTATGCCTCCAGCACAAAATTTTGTAAACGGAATTTCTACACCGCTGCGTGGGTTAATAATGTAATAGGTTTGCATGGATCATAGTTAGGTCAGGTACCTTGGGATGTTTTCATTGGGAGAGTTCTTTTCACCGAGGGATTTTTATCCTCAGGTTATTAATTGGGCTTTTCAACCTGGTTGATTTCCCTTGAGTTTTTCCCTCACACTTGCAATAATTCCTCCAAAGTGGTGAACAACGTTCTAATGGTCTCATCCTTTGGTATCTATTGTTTAGGAATGATGTAAATGACCATGCAAAACATCATAGAAAGTTTCGCGGAATTTCGTCGAGTCTAGATAGGTTTTTTTTAATTAATTTTCCTAAGGTTGAGATTTTAATTATTTAATTAATTAATTGTTTTTGAGCAATTATTGTAAAAACTAGGTCCTTGGGCTTTTGATAGGGGTATTTGTGCTCAAAAGAAGTGGAAAGGCACCCCCTACACCCTTGTACCAAGTTTCAGCTCAATCAGACAAGTTTTTCTAGGCATTTGTCCACCCGGAGTGTCAGTCAGTTAAAACAACAATTTTAATTGCTAAGTATGACATTGCCAAAATGTCAATTTTTGTAATTTTTGAGTAAATGGGGTTATGTGATGATAGAAAAAGGCAAGAAGAGACTTTCCTACCTACCCAACCCACTTCCTAACCATCACACACCCCCTCACCCATTCACTCACTCTTTTCCTCACGACCCTAGGGGGAAATTGCGCCCCCCCTCACACATAAACCTTTGAAAACCCATTTAAATTCTTTGTGGGCCCCTCCCATGAGTAGTGTGCCCCTCCTAGCTTACCACCTCACCCTTGCTTGGTCCCACGCTCCACTTAACTCATCCAACTCATCAATCCATGACTAAAACCCTAGGTGGTGCGCCCCCCTCCTTGAAATCTTCATTGTTTCTTGGGTTTTGACACATGGCTCTCATCTAAGAGGGTTCACTTTCCCTCTTGAGCCATAAATAGAGCCTCTCCTCACTCATTTCACCACCATTCTTTGAGCTAAGGTTATGCTACTGAAATTTCTCCCCATCTCTCTTGCTCTTTGCCTCTTGCTTCCATCTCATTTGCTCTTGAGAGTCTTGGAGCAACTTGTTGCTGCAACACTCTCCCATTTGATTAATAAATCTTTGGAGGATTTTGGAAACACCAAGATTATTCTGGTTGGATTCTTACATATGAGGTGACATTGTGGTGTTTAAGTTTCTTGTGTAGCATTGAGTAGATCTTTGGCAAAGTAGTTTGCTAGGGTAGATTAGCAAAAAGAATTTTTGTTGGTTTATATAGGTTGAATAGCTAATCATTTGAAGTATTTCATGTTTTTAGTCTATTCATAAATATTATCTACTTGCATACTTCACGTTTTGCCTTGAGTTTTGCAGGTTCACTTCAAGGGATTGTTGGGAAAGCCTTGGGAAGGAGTCTTCCCTCAAAGCCCTCTTAAACTCCAAGCCTTGTAATCTGAATTTTCTGTTCATTCTTCATTCATATTTTAGTAAACTAATCATCCTATATAGGTCACATAAACTATATTTTCATTTGGAGATTTTATGTGAAAAATTTATGCGTAAAAACCAAAAAAAATTCTTAACTTTGTTGTGTTGTGCAGCATTTTCAGCAAGCATTTGTTTGCTGATTTTTGCAGGTTCTTACCAGAAACAAGGGGATATGTTGCTCAAATCCATCCATACAACACTTCAAAAGCTTCCACACTAGTTGGATAAATTTCCCTTTCTCTTTCTCATCTTTTCTAGCATTGTAGCAAACCCCCGGGAAGTTCCCTTGAGGCTTGCATTCTCTTGTATCCGTTTTGCACTCTTGTATTTCATTTCAGCAAGTCGTTGTTGCCTACACCTTGAGAGAGTGATTGGCTAAGCCAACCCCCCAAAATCGTTGGGCCTAGAAGATAGAGTTTCTTGAAGCATTCTTTATTTCTTGCCCCACTTGTCATTAAGACAAGGTTGTGTGGCTAGCATAGTTTAATAATTGTTATCTTTTCTTTTACAACCCTCTTTGGCACAATACTGGTAGGCTTGACCTCCACCTTGTGCCATTGTGAGTGGTTTGCCTTTTTCAAGTTTTGCTTAAGATTTAATTTCCTACACCTTGGGAGAGTAACCCCCAATATCGTATGGCTAGATTAGTGATGTGATGATAATGTGCTAATGGTTAAATGATTTGCAATCTTTTATGGTTTTTGTCATACATTCACTAAATCGTATACAAACCTTCAGAGTACAAATCTTTACTGCTTTAAGTCTCTTACCATCTCAATGCATAAATACACACATGGTCCAAGTAGATATCTTAAAGCAATCCTTTATTTTATGCAAGCTTATTGTGTTTCAAGTTCTCATCTTATTTGGCAAGTGAATGGTGTATGGTTGATTCTATTTTTAGAAATTACATAAATCTTTAGCTTGTTTTCTTCATGGAATAGTTTATGTTATTGAATGGTCAGAATCTCAAGTGTTGTTCCATTTGGCAAGTTGTTCTTGCCTTCTTCATAGCACATCTTTTCATATACTTAACTTTGTATTTATGGGCTATCACATGATGATGTGAATGTCTCTATGTTTTTCAGCTTCTATTTGCAAGTTCTTATGTGTTTACATGCTGTTATTTCATAAGTTATAACACATTCCACAGCAGTCCAGCTTTAAAGTTTCGGTTTTGGGCATAATCCACTGTTTTTGGGCACCTAAAATTCATCTAAAACACTCATAACACATCTCAAGACTTACCACTTGATCATAATAATATTTTAGTCCAACTAGGACAACCTAATTCCACCATCTTCACCATCTCCTTGAAGAAGAGTTGAGGAGACAGGCGGTGAGTGGCGGGGCTGTCGTGGCACCCAGTGTGTCTCCAGAGTGGCTCAATTCTTTAGGTGTTGTGGCTTGACTAGGGGGAGCCTCGTTGCCTTACTATCTTGAGCATCCAGCCATTTTGGCAATAGGAGGAGGAGGATTAAGGTTCAACACTTAGTTAGTGGGAGGACAAATAAAATTTATCAAATCTTTAAACAACTCCTAACCACTTAGTCTCCTAGACAATATTTACTTTGGCATATCTTTTGATGGTTGTTTAGAAATCTATTCTGCAAGCACATTTACATTTCTCGATCTATTATGCAATCTTGTGGTTTGAATATCTAGGTGTTATATCTCTTGAGCATTGATTTTTCAAGTATTTACATCTCTTATTTTATGCTCTTTGGTGTGATTCAACAAGAGATAGCGCATCCATTTGGAGGCATCATCTTGTTGAGTCTTGAGAGATTTGGTGGTTGCCATTGGCAGTCTAATTCTTAATAGGGCATGCTTGACTTTATATGAATGATTTAAATGGTTTGAATATCTTTTGCTCACATTCAAAGCACTTGTTATTATTGTTCATTTGCATCTTGTATCATGGCATTTCTCATTCTTTGTGTAAAGTAATTGTATCTTTGTTGTGGGATGGTTGTAATCTAGTTTTACTTGTAAATCTTTTGTAATTAAACACCCTTAAACTTAGTTGTTACTTAACCTTTAGGCACTAGTCTTAGTTGACTTAGGAAAGGGTTTTGCTTGTCATTGAAAATCTTGCACTTTGCATTTTGTTGCTAATCATCTTAGGTTGGATTTCCCTTTAGACTTTAACAAATTAAAACCAACTCCTAGAACTAGCGTTAAAATCATATCTGGTAACTGGGTCTACCCCCTTGGCTTCCCTAAGAGTAAGCCTAGAAGGAAGAGATTCAAGTCAAGGTGACAGCGTGGACTATGAACCTAGGCATTGTGCCTCAAGGACACTAAGTGAGCAAGACTTAGCTCCCGTTTGCAAGTGTGTGATAGGGGCCTTAACAGCATAGCTGTGTTATTTTTATTTGCCATTTGCTTAGCAATGTATATTCTGCTTATGGAATTTACGAATGTGAGTTTATGCATTTCTGAAATTTATGAAATTTAAGGTTACATAATATTAACTTGATGATTTTTGTCATTAAAATCTACATGGTATCGAGCTTTGTCTTTGTGATTAGGCAGTGTGATTTTTGGGCAAGGGTGTGATTGTTTTCCTTGAGTTGCGATAGGGAATATGGATACAAGCATTAGATATGAGGACCGGTTGGATGGCATTTCCAACTATTTGCAATGGAAGATACGATTGTGACCATTCTCAAGGAGAACAAAATGTATAGCTATGTCAACTCTGTTGTAGCATCTCCCACAGAAAATCCTATTGCTTTGGACTTGCATGAGACAAAGGAAGCCAAATCTCAGAGGATTAATCTGGATGGTGAGGATCACCTTATCCAACACTTGGCTGAGAAAAAGATTGTTAAGGAGATGTGGGATGCACTTAAAGAGCTTGTTGTGAGAAGAACAAGAGCTGGAAGATGGCCTTGAAGGCTAAGTTGCATGATACCAAGATGGGTAAAGCAAAGAGTGTCTCTTCTTATCTTACAGGGTAGCTCAAGTTAAAGATGAGTTGGCGGATATTGGAGAGGTCATTACAGATCCTAAGTTGGTGAGGATAGACTTAAATAAACCAACAAAAGAATGGAAAGTCTTAAATAAAGTGCGTGGTGGAGATGACATCTACCCAGTTAAGGCGGTATGGGATGACTTCCCTTTCGAGGAAGTCAGGGAAAGATCTGGGCAGTGAACAAAAGACAAATAGGCTGGAGAATGTTACTCTTATGACAGAGCAAGAAGAAGGGAAGTTCCGGAAGGGACTTGAGTAAAGCCAAATGTTATTGTTGTAGCCAATGGGGGCACCTCTCATTGTCACGAGAAGGAAGAAGAAGAAGAAGTGAGAGGGCACGAGGCGGTACTCTGGCTGACCATAGGTGTTTTAAGCTTCAAAGTACGAATGGGAATTTTCTTTGGTGACCCTAGTTTCAGAGTGTTGTGGAGGATTTGGAGGTGATGTCGGATGGATTGTGGATAGCGGAGCATCTAGCCACATGGGAATGTGACATTCCCTAGATTTCACAAAAGGTGATACAGCCGACAAGTGGTAAATGAGGTGGTATGGCGAGAGATGTACATGGAGTTGGTAATGTTAGATTCCAACTCGAGTTTGGGAACTCTTGGAGTTTGAGGTGGTTCTCTTTTCCAAGGTTGAGTGTGCTTGCTCCTAGTTTAAACCTTGGAGGGATGTAGGATGTGCGTATTGTTGAGGAACATGTCTTTATCTGAGGCGGGGAAGTGGACCCATTAGAGGCATGGTTGATGATGGCTTGGGTGACGAGGTTGTATATGTTGAAGGGACAACCTTTGATGTATGATTGAACGTCATATGAGGAGTGTGAGGAGGCTTAGAGGCTGTGGTGGCATGAGATGCAGTCTTGCATTAGAGAGAAGCGGGTCTCTTCAAAACGCTGAGAAGGCTTAGTTAGGTTGATCGAACCGATGCTCTAGATGAAGTGAGCTCAGGGTTACATGATGTTTCCAGGAGAAGATTTTCTAGTTTGAATTATGTGCAGGTGTTGCGAATGGCTCCATGTTCAGAGGGAGATACTACTTAGTATAGTGTGATGGGACTGAATGATGGAGATAAGCGTGGTATCCTAAGCTAAAGTGTTAGCTGCTCGGGAGGTACTCGCATGTTTTGTCTTGTATACAGATGTTACCTTAATATGTTTACACTACCATACACTTAACTTTGTAATAGTTTTATAAAGTTGTTTTAAGTGGTTCTTTTATTAAAGTGACTTTTAATAAGTGTACATTCTAATTTTAAAGTGACTTTATTTTCATAAAAAACACTTATGTAATAAAGTGAAAATCACTTTTATTTAAATGAGACATTTTGGAGGAATGGATCATGACCCTTGATCTTGAAAAGGAAAAGATTTAATCTTGGCCTTTGGATTTAGGGTTGGGGAAGGTGAAAAGACACTTTGGAAAATGTGTTTAGGTTGTAAAAAGAATGCATTGGGTAGTGTGCAAGACACATTGAGAAGACGAGAGGAGTTGAGTTAGAGATTTTTGAGTAATCTTGAGAGAGCAAAGTGGCAGCAAAGAGGTCATGTTTTCCAAGGAAGGAGGAGCCACGAATCTCAAAATATTTTTGTTTTAGGCCAAAATGTTTTCATTGTAGAATTAAATGCTAATGCAGTCCATTAAGTTCTACGTCTGATCGTCGTGGTTAAAAGCAATCGAGGCATTTGAGGAATGATTTCAAGGCAGTTCAAATTTTATTGTGGTTGTTTCAGGACCACATGGAAAGCGAATCTGAGAGGAGGCCGATACATGATGCAGTTTGGCATGGAAAACAAAGCGATTTTTGTGGGACAAATTTGGTGCTATGAAGTATTTTCCTTAGCTGGAAATGTTATTTTTCTACTGATATGTGCATTGATATGTACTCTGAATAATAGATCTCTCTCTCTCGTTGGATTTCACCACATTGGGGTTTTCCATGGCATTACCTAAATTCCGATTTTTATGTGTTGTTGTCCATTGTGTTATTTTCGCTGCTATTTTTGCTTAGCAATGTGTATTTCACGCTTATGGAAATTTGAATGTGAGTTTATGCATTTTAAAATTTATGAAGATAGTTATCTCTAGGTTGCTTTAAAGTGTTTGTGAGAATGGTAAACAGTGATTTTGTCATTAAAATCTATCGTCATCCTAGGATGTTTAAGGATGAGATAGAAAGCAATTAAGGAATTACTAGCAATGGGACACATCGGAGGCAAGCGGCTGATCCATTCTCCCTCTTCAATTGTGGATTGAAGAGGATGGTACCATGAAGATGTGTATTGATTACTCGAGCCTTGAACAAGAAAACCCTCAAGAACGATTATCCTATCCCTCGCATTGGCGAGTTGATGGATGCACTACATGGGCAATTTTTCTTCGAAGATTGATCTACACTCTGGAGATCATCAGATCAACATCAGAGAACAGGACATAGAGAAGACATTTCCGATGTCACTTTGAGTTCTTGGTTATACCATTTGGGCTAACCAATGCCATTCTATTCAGTCTTGCATGAACCACATATTGAGGGGATTAGTTGAGGAAATCAGTCTTGGTTTTTCTTTAGTGACATCTTGGTCTACAACAAGACATGACAAGAGAATATGAGACACTTGGATGAGGTATTCAACATCATGGTATTAGTCACTATATGCTAAAGGGTCCAAGTGTGAGTTTGATATAACATAGCTACTTTACTTAGGCCACAACATCAATGCACAGGGTGCGGAATCACCGAGGAGAATCCGGAGGCCATTCTGGATTGTACTTGTCGAGAATGTGGCGAGAGTTGAGAGCTTCTTGAGAGTTATCTACATTGTACAAGCGTTTGTCAAAGGGTTTTCTCATCTAGGAGCACCATACGGATCTTACCAAACACGGGGCTTTCATCTGGACAATAGTGCAAAAGCCTTTGATCACATGAAGGAATTCCTGGAAACATGTCGAGTGCTAGCATTACGGACTTCACCTTTACCGGTGTATTAGAGTGTGATGCATGCGGTGAAGGTAGCGGGGCAATTATGATGCAAGGAGAACACACCATTGTATTTGAGAGCAAGAAGCTTAGTTGCTTAGAGAGGTTGTACTCCATTTATGACAAAGGAAATGTTGGAAATCATGCATGCCTTGATAAATTGAGACAATATTTGGTGGGTAGCAAAATTAAGTGGTCAAAACATATCATATAGCTTGAAGTATTTCCTTGAGCGAGAAGGACCTCGATTGAGCATCAACAAAAATGAGTGATGAAGGTATAGGCATTCGACCTACGACATTGAGTATGTCAATGGAAAGAAGAACACATTATTGGTGGATGCGCTATCTAGGAGACCTACGACATGTTCTTTGATGGAGATTTCAATGATTGGAAATCCCACTTGTTAGTAGGAGATAACTTCAGAACAAGTTCGCTTGTGAGGTTCTAGATGGAAAAATTCAAGATGACAGTCTGAGGTCATTGATGATGTCATATTCTACAAAGACAAAGTCTTAGTACAAGGTTCAAGGGCTCAAAAAGAAGATCTTTCAGGTCGCGTTGCCACTAGGCCATGGGGGGTTTCCAAAGCTAGAGATCAGGGGAGAGGTTCTATGGAAGGGCCTCAAGCGGGGCCCGTTATGAGGTACACATCAGTGAGTGTGTGTTATTTGTCCCGTGAGAACAAGTTTGGCTGCGCTGCGGGGCTACTTGACCCTTCCCATAGATCTGAAATGGGAGAGCATATCGGTGGACTTCATCACAGACCTACCCAAAGGTCGAGTGGGACTACATCTGTGTGGTGGTCGACAAATTGTAAGTTTTCTTACTTCTATGTATAAATTAAAGTTACAACTGCTGATTCAGTGGTAGAGTTATTCTTCAAAGAGATATTGAGACTTCATGGGTTGTCGAGGAACATCATGAGTGAAACGGACATTAGGTTTATTAGGTTGATGGAGGGTGTTTAGAATTGGTGAGGCGGAGTTGACGCCGGCTAACTATCACCCCTCAGGGCAGAGATGGGAGAGACAAGATGGGTCAACAAAGTGGGTTGAAGACTGGGAACTATGTCGGTGGAGCCAGTGAAGAACATTTAGGAGAGCATTGCACCACAACACCACTTTCCACATGTGCATTGGTATGACACCCTTAGGCATTCTGGTATGATACTCCCACTTTGGTAGACTTGGTTTTCGAGGAGAGAAAAGATCCCAAGGCCAAATATTGGATCATTTGAAGTCGGGGAGATTCTCAGAAATGCTTGAAAAGGGAACACAGAACGGCTTTCCAAATCAACAAAGTTAGTCATGAGACCCAGGCACATGATAGAGCGCATCTTTGAGGTTGAGGATTTTGTTTTCTTGAGACTCAAACCCTACAAACAATAATCTCTAAAGAAGAGTGGGGCCAAAACTGATTACATGGCCCTTCCGGGGATGTCGCCGAATAAATGAGGTTCTTTATGAGCTAGAGCTTCGAGGAGGAGCAAGATTCCTCTTGATGTTCCCGTGTCGTGCCTCAAAGAAGTGATTAGGACAATTCATCAACATGGGAGATTCCCCATTGGATGAGAACTACGATTTGGAGTTGGTTCCAGGAGGAGAATGGAGTTTCGGGGGCCAAAGCGAGGCGAGGTCATCAGAGAGTTTTTTGATCAGATGGAGAGGGCTTCCCATGGAGGATGCTACTTGGGAGAGTGAAAATGTATTACAGGAGACAGGTTCAAAATTTCTTATGGGAAAGCAATTCCTAGCAGGGGAGAATGTAATGTCCCCTTCCAAATAGGAGCTCGAGAGAGAGGAGGCTAAATGGTCTAGACTCTAAACAACCCCATTAGACCATAGCCAGGGCCAAAAAGGGGTAAAAAAGGTTACTAGATGTCATTCAATCAAAGGTGTTATAATGGAAAGTGACATTGAGTAAAGTGGCTAAAAGTGCTTTTAATCTAACTGAGCTAAAAATAGAGCAGATGAGATAAAAATAGCTCCACGGCGAATTAGGGTTTCGGGCAGCAATAAAGGAAGGTTCGGTGAAGCCCTAATAATTCATCGACCATCTGAGATTTTGACATCTCATTGGGGAAGCATCTGGTGAGATAGTTCAATGGTTCCAGGAGAATACACAGTGGTGATTCGGTGTGAGAGGCCACTAATCCTTTGGGAGATCACTGAAGTCTTCCATCGGTCTTCGACCAGAGTTCTGATTCAACAAGAGCACTTATTGAGGAGGCACAACCCGAGTTTGAGTGGATGAATTGTCCATTGAGGAAGTTGAAGATTCCCTCAACCAGGGTGAGAGGAAGGAAAAGTATTTTCCTGGCTCCTAGTTAGATTTTGATGGAGGAATCATCTGGGGCTCATTTTCCAAACATTGGGAGTGACACTTGGGAGGACACATTAGAGTTCCTAAGCGATCAAGCCGAGGATCAAATCGAAACCCCTTTCTGTATTTAAGTAGGTGGGCAGTGGTTTTGGGGCCTTATCAGGTGCCAGAGCCCAGTGAAAATCACTGGTATGATTTCCAGAACAGCAAAGGCATTCCCGAGGATCCATCGGGGTCCCACTTTCAACAAAGAGACGGTTAGTCCGGAGTGAGAGAGAGACAACGGAAACGTTTGGGGCAGTTTCGAGCCAATCCCAGAGAGGTTTAGCCACGGGGCAAACTTTCAGACTGTGATTGTCATTATATGAAGCCCTCTACGAGTCAGGGTCTTGTCTTCCATTACATTCCACAACATTCTTCTAGCATCGGTATTATTGTTTTAGCTTCTATTGTAATCTGCTTCAGATCCTTTTGTCATTTTATCTGGCTGAGTGATTCATTTTGCCAATGCATTTTGGCATTGTACTCACTGAGATATCATAATATAAGATTTACAGTCTTTTGTCTCATTTATTATCTATATGATCAATTATATGTTGTAACAATGAATTATCTACAATAGACATATCAGATTAAAAGTATTTCCCAAAATAGCCAAGTCAAAAGCCTTCTGAGACTTCACTTGAGGAGGCCGGACTTGATGCCACTCATGCTAGCCAACCAAAGAGTGAGGAGGAGGAGAATCTGGCTCTTCATGCGAAGAAAAAGGTTGGCGAGGGAGGCTCCGGGGACATGAGCAAAGTGAGATGATTTGCATGTCCTAAGATTGCTTAATTATGCCAACCGATTGTCCCACCAAGAAAGAAGAAGAAGGAATCAGAGGTAGAAACTGCAACATCTTATGAGATGGATGCGTTTGCGGAAAAGTTTGATGACGAATTTTCTCTGGTTTCCACTCTTTCTAGCAACAACAGTTTGGTTAAGTTGAGCCCGGTGGGGGCATGGTTCGTGTATAGTGGATCATCTCACCATATGACAACAATGAGGTTGGTGTTCCTTAGTGTTTAGGAGACGGGCTGGAACTTGCATCGCGCAAAAGTGTTGATATTATGGTAGCTATGGGAGGTATTAACCTCATATGTAACTGACTAGAGGCCGAGATACGGAGGAGCAAGAGAAACCCTAAAAAGATGTGTAAGAACCCTAGAAGACAAATTAGGCCCAGCAGAATATATAATATTAAGGTATCATCCCCTCCAGAAAGACCATTAGATCCACAAGAAAAGATAAACAAAAATATAGTACGAGAGAGTCAAGTCGACCCGACCCGGAAAAGTCCTTTGGATAGATTAGTATAAATAAAGGGCGATCTTAGCTCACCTAGAAAACTAGAAATAGTGCACAAGTTTGGAGGAGGGAGGCGACAAGCATTGTTGGGCGGTTTTTCTCTTTTTAGTCTCTGTATCTTTATCTTGTGTGGTACATTTGGAGAAGGTGTGCTCTCTCTTGGTCATATATGGTTTATGGTGTGACTTCCCGAAATCATTCTTTCTTTCTCCAAGGTTACAAGGTGCTCAAGGGCTTTGTGCCTATGTATGTGGTACAATGGTGTAGTATTTTTTATGGTGAAACAAGCACATATACATTATTCTAATAGGTTATGCGCCCACACCACTATACCAGGAGCAGTCTAACCATTGGAAGGTAGATCCGTGGCTCTCTATCAAGCTCGTTGTAACACAATTCTTGATTGCGATTACCCAGTTCCTTTGTGCCGATTCTTAGCACCAATTCCGATTGATTACAACACAATTGCTTACCGATTCTGGGTAGTTTATGTGAAGTATTGGGACTAATTTTTGGGTATCCTAATTAAGCCCTAAGCCCAATGCATCTCCTGGTGCCCTCAGACATCAAAACCATCAAGGTTGGATTTTGGGTCAAAGTCAACATTTGGTGGTCAAAGTCATATTTTGACTAGTCAAGGTCAAAGTCAATGTTTAGTGGTCAAAGTCAAATTTTGACTAGTCAAGGTCAAAGTAAAAATAGTCATGAAGACTAGTTTCAGAGTAGAAGACAGATTGGAAGGTGCCACCAACTTCAGAGCACGGAAGATTAAGTTACTTCTTATCTTAGAAGAAAATGATCTTGTACTCATGAAGACTAGGGACATTCTGAGCGGTAGAAGATGAAGAGAAGGTCAAGCATAAGAATAAGAATAAACGTGACGACGATCCTCAAAAAGATCATCGAGGAGGATCTCTCCAAATATCATTGTAAGTATAATTTAGTTATTTCTATTATTTTTATTTTATATTGGACCATTGTCCTTGGTACGAGAGTCCATTTTTTCCTTTTGGTTTGATTATTATCCCTGTCTACAGGGAGGCCATTTAAAGTTTATTATTGTAGTATAGGAGGCCATTTTGGTTTTTTATCCCTACGAGAGGCCATCTTGGTTTGTTATCCCTATGGGAGGCCATGTTTGTTATTATCCTGATACGAGGAAACCATTTTGGTTGTTATCCCTGTGGGAGGTCATCTTGGTTATTGTCCTAGTATCGGAGGCTAGACTTCTTATCTTTGTTAGAAGGGTCATTATCCCTAGTACGGGAACCCCTAGCTCTAGGTTAGGAACAAGAAATGTATGAAAGCAAGAACAACAGACTTGAAAGGACTTAAGAGGAAGTCATACTTTGGAGGGAGTTAGAATTTGGAGGGAGTCATTGATGAGGAAGAAGCTAGCTTGGTTTCGTGATAGTTTGTAGGATGCAAAGGGGCATGCAGTAGATAGAAGCATGGTCCAAGTATTTTCTCAGATAGAGGGAGTTGACTTGAGAATTTGAGATGAAGGATATTGCAAGACTTCATCAAAGACATGGTCTTGAGAGAGGTGTGAGGCTCCATCCCTTATCCACAGATGAGCGGATAGTTGACATTTGCATGGCTACATGCAGGACAAGCTTGGAAGATATGAAAACATTTCCCTGGGGGAGTATTGATGATTGCAGCAGCGTGTCGATATTCCAAGATTGACCCGGAATGGACTTGATCATGTGGGAAGATGGACTTGATCATGTGGGAATAGGCCGAGATGTAATATTTGATGGACTGAATATTCGAGTTGTTGCTAGATATCCTATGTGTAAATTGCATTGGGCCTTGACACTCTCACGAGTAGGTGAGTAGCCCCAATAAGCATCGGTCCGACTCTATCTCCATAAGGCGGTATGTAGACCCCTTGGGAAATAGAACATCTACATCCGAGTAAATGTGTGCTCAGATGTAGTCTTGACAGGGCCCGATGACTCAAAGATTACTTGAGGTACAATTACATGTTCGATAGCATCGAGCTAAATGCATACACAAAGTGAGGTGTTTGAGGATCACAATGAGGTGTTTGTGGATCCGATGTGGTCCTAATTCTTGTCATGGGACAGGAACGACCCAAGGTGCTAGACACACGTGTCCGATGGCATCGAGCTAAATGCGTGAATTGAATGTGAAGCGATGAGGTCATGATTCTTGTCATGGGAAAAGAATGACCCAAGGTGCTAGACCATGGTGGTGAGATGGATCATCAATATAGATAAATGAGGCTCATGGATATTGTGATGATATGTTTTGATGCCAAATTACTACCAGATGATGTTGATAGTAACGATTATACTCACGACATGGGTGTACCCATGAGTGAGCACGTCATGCGGGTATAACCCATTACGATGATTGTGACACACACTACGTGGTGTAGCTCTAGTGTTCCTCTAGCGGGTTGTGGCCCATGGAGGTAAAGTTAGCGGTTCACATGGGTGTAGCCATGTATGACATGATGATGCTACCTATAGAATGGTGTGCAAGACTGTGATTTTCCATGCCATGTGAAGATGGATGGATGTGTTTGAGACCATTATTACCTCCCTAGCTAAGAGGAGTGTTGATATTATGGTAGTTGCGGAGGTATTAACCTCTATATGTAACCTTTGACTAGAATAGAATATTAGAATGAGAGAAACCCTAAGCAGGATGTGTAGAAAACTCTAGAGACAAATTCATTCGATAGTATATAATATTAAGGTATTATCCTCGAAAGGCCGGTTAGCTCCACAGGGAAAAGATAAGCAGAAAATATAATTACGGAAAGTCGGGTTAGTGACCGAAGAAGTCACTAGGCAGTTAGTATAAATGGGGATGTCTTGGCTCATTTGTTCCCTCCTCTCACTTGAGAAAACCGAGCTTGATGCACAAATTTGGAGGCGGTGACTAAGCTGCTATTGGGCGGTTTTCTCTTGTTACTGTCTTCTGAGTATCTTTACTCTATAATGTGTGCTACCTTTGGAGAAAGTGCGCTCTCTCAGTCATTTGTGATTCTGATGTGGCTTCCCGAAATCGTTCTTTCTATCAAAGCTTAAGGTGCTCGGGGAGGCTTTGTGCCTATGGATGGGTGTAGCATTGTCTATGTTGAAGCGAGCACATCTACATTATTCTAACACAGTGGGGTGCACACACCATCCATGCAATAAATGGGGTTGGATGTGTTAGATTCCAGCAAGAGTCGGGAGTGTCACTAGGGTGGATGAGGTGATGTATGTACCAGAGTTGTGGGTTAACTTGCTCTTTGTATCAACACTAGCAGACATGGGGTATACAGTGATGTTCTTGGATGGACAAGTACTCCTATATATATGGGGGAGACGGATTGGGTTGGACCAAGATGATCATCAGGGCCCCGTATTCATTATGACATTATGGATGATGAACAACACATCAATCAAAGTGCTTGAAGTAGCAGTGGATCTGCAGTTGAAGAACAGCTACAACAACAACAACATATTTGATTGGATCGGAGATTGATCTGGTGGAGTACCTCCCTCACTAAGAGGAGTGTTAGTATTACAGCTTATAGGGTGTCTCGGTGTGCCTAAGTGTCCTAGGCTGGTTGATGGACACACTGGGCCATACCATACCAGCCTTATTATCTCAACCTAAGTCTAGCAGGCTTGCAACAAATGTTTTTCTTTTGAGTGGATTGTGGGGCCCATGGAGAGAGGAGGAGATCTAGTTAGTGGTTGGTGGGTCCCTAACAAGTGGGGCACACCTCGCAGGCCAATGAGTGGGCTATAGGGTCCATCAGAGGTGCACCTCCTTGGAGCTTTGGAGGCTGAATTGGCACACAATTCAAAGCAAGGAAGGTGGATGCTAGGGAGAGAGGACCCTTACATTACTCATTTTGTATGTTTGCAAGTGAGCTAAAGGAGAGATCTTGAGGCTGAGAAAAGAGGGCAACTGACTTAGTGATTTGGACAGCCAGCTTAGGGGCGATTTCAGGGCTATTTTGGAAGTTGGCAGAGGCTGATCTTTTGCATCAAAGGAGGCCATTCAAGATGGATCATACTGGGCCATAACATGCCATATATTTCAGAAAGCAAAGGACCATTTCTGAGCAGGCGTACAACAGCTTACAGAGGCCAAAATTCTCAGGCCAAACTGCAGTCAACAGAGGGAGAAATTCAGAGGTCGTACAACAGATAATGTTGGGCAGTACTGCTGAGAAAAGTGTCCAAGTTCAACAGGAAGTACAGCTGGGTTTAGCTGGGCCATACAGCTGATAGAAAGGGTTGAACTTTTCTGTAAGGATTACTAAATATTTCTGTTGCTATAACCTTTCCTCTGAAGCCTCCATAAAATCCCACCTCCTTTGTTGGTTTCCCCACACTGGAGTTTTCAGGGTATTTCTTGTGTTGCCTATTTTTTATGCTTGGCTTTGTATGTGTTTCTGCTGTGATTTATGATGGTATAACTCAACTGTAGATAAACTGCATAATTCTAAAATTTATAACAGCATGTATAAATTTATGTTTTAAGTGAATTATTGGCATTTAATCTCAGTGTCTGAGTTATCATATTTCAACATTCAATTGTTAAGTTGCAAGGTATCAATATTGCAAGTAATTAAGTTGAAGATTAACTTTGGGACTATATCGAAGAGAAGGTAAAATTACCAAGGCTTATAATATAAGGTGTCAACATTTGTCCTACTATCAATATACCAAAGAAGGTAGTTTGAAGTAGTTCAACTTCAATTGTTAAGTTGCAAGGTGTCTAGACTCTATATTGCAACTTGCAAGTAATTAAGTTGAAGATTACTTTCTAACATATGTGTGGATATTAATTGAGGTGAACTCAACATTACAGAGTTCACCATTTGGCATCGATGGTTCATGAACATTATACAGGATGGACTCAAAACATTACAGAGTCCATCATTTGACATCAATATTTCATAAGTACCTTAGTCATATGGGTACCTTGTTGGGGAGCTTTGTTTCAATCCTACCTTGTTCCAAAGTTGTAATGTATGAGTTTTGGGGGGTAATCAAATATCAGTGTTTCAGACAAACACCACATCCTATTCTATGTTTAGCAGATTTTGAATTCAGGTTTCAACATCTATTTTAGCAATTTTCCCCATACATTGTGTTTACATACAAATTTTGGAGGATGCATAGGGATGGAGGACAGTTGAATGGGCGATTTCAGAATCTTGATCCCACTATTTTCAGAACTCGATCCTTTCCAACAGAAGATGATGGTTTTAAAGACCCGGAGTTCTTCAAAGGGGTACTTTCAGATTTTCAAGATTCACTTAATGTGGAAATTTTCTATTTTGAAACCTCATCTTTCTTGAAATATGAATGTGAATTTGGATACAAAATGGAGAATAAGCATGGGTATAAAAAACTATTTTGTGAAATTCCAACATGTTTTAGGCCTCAATCAAAGATGGTCAAAGTTGGTCAAACAAAAGGCCTAAAAATAGAAAGTTTCAGTTTTCATAGATGATCACATTTTCAAAGACCCAATATTGAGTATAGTATGGGGGTAAAATTTGGTGGCAATCAAAGACTATCAATTTTTTGAGCTATTTTTTAGCAGTGAGAGCTTTCAAGGTTGGCACTATTTTTGAGGACCATGTGTGGCATATAGCATGTGGGTCAAATTTCACGTGATAAGAAATTTGTTTTTTGGCCAAATTTACATGGTCCAAATCATTATGGAGCATTCTAAGAGGTTCTGGGTGGTACCCACTTGTTAATGAGTTGGCATGTACTTTCTATTTTTGGCCTTCCATTCTTAGGCTAATTCACACCAAATATTGGAGAGAGTCATTGGAACCACATACACATGCTATTCATGGTATAGGAGTGGAATGCATTGCTTGAGGAAGCTTTTGTGGAGAAGGAAAGCACATGCATTGAAAAAGGTGGCTTTTGTAGACTTTCACACTTTATTCATACTAATTTCACCCATGGAAGAAAGTGCATGCATTAAGGAGCTCTTCTTGGTGAAATTTTCCCTTTGCACATGCTCTTTTATGGCCAAGGTAAAAAGCGCCTGAGGTTGAGAAGAGACAAGTAATTTTTCCAACTTGAAGAGTCAAAACGACATTAACCAAGTTTGGAGTTTGACTCGTTTGAGTCCCAATAATGCCTTTAAAACCCCTTTTCAATGTGATATCAGTCATTTTCAACCTGTTTCAGAAAAATTTATTTCTTTCAGTTGACAACAAGTGAAAGACAAAGCTACAAGAGGACAAAATAACCCATATGTATATCTTTAATTTTTTGTACTTGTTGAGCTATTTCTGAGTTTTTCTCAATTTATTCTCGATTGAATTCAAACCCTTAACTCTTTTTCCTTCTTGAGTTTTTTGCCAATTCCGAGTCTAGCTACTTTGAGTGTATGCACTAAAAAAAGGTTGCTTTTGCGAACTTTCCCACTTTACTCATGCTATTTTCACCCAAGGAAGAAAGCACGTGAATAAGGAGCTTTTCTTGCTGGACTTCTCCCTTTGCACATGATATGTATGGCTAAGGAAGAAAGCACATGGGTTGAGAAGGCATTTTGTGGAGAAATAAAGTGTTTTATCATCCTAATTTAGAGCCATTACTTTGAAGAGGCTTTTTGTTCTTTGGAGATTGGTTGCTTTTGTGGACTTGCCTATTGTTGCATGAATCATTCTTCTCAAGAAAGAAAGTGCATTGCATAAAAATCCTTAACTTGAACAAAAGTTGGTTTATGATGGTACTGTTGACCGCCTCTTCAACTGGGGGTCAACTCCATGTAGCATGAAAATATGCATCAACAGATGCAAACACATGTCGAACTTTTGGTTCTACATTTTGCTCCAACGCACAGTTTTGTAGAGTGGGATTTCCATTGTTACCCTATGTGAGGTTTATAATGTAATAGGTCTACATGGATCATGTTAGGTCGGTTACCTTAAGGGTTTCTTCATTGGGAGAGTTCCTTTCAATGAGTGTTTGTATCTCGGGGAGGTTAGTAATGGCCCTATGATGAGGTTAATCTCCCTTGAGTTTACTCCCACTAGCTAGTGTTTATGAACGATGTAAATGACCATGTCAAGACAACACATAAAATTCATGAAATTCCATTGGTTTTTTTTTTAAAAGGTTGGGAATTAATTAATTAATTAATTATGGTAATTAATGTAAAGCTTAGGTCCATGGGCTTTTGATAGGGTTATTTATTACTCAAAATAAAGAAAAAGAGACCCCCTACACCCATGGACCAAGTTTCAACTTTCGGTCAGGACAAGTTTTGAGTTTTTTGTCCACTTAAAGTTTTAGGAAAACAAACGATTTTAATTGCTAAACCGGACATGGGAAAATGTAAATTTTGTAATAGTTGGTCAAATAAGGTGAATTAAGTGTGGTAATTAAAGAGAGGGACCCCACCTAACCTACCAACACCCTTCCTAACCTTTAACAGCCGTTACCTGTAACATTTTTCTATCTTATGATATGCATCCCATTTGGGTAATACGTCCCCACTCCACGCATCCTTTTGTAATTCATTTCTAATTTATTTGGTTGGGGGCCCCTCCTCATGAGGTACGCCATTCCTCTAATCCTTCCACATCATCCTTGAGTGTGGACTCCACACTCCAATTCAACTCCCCCACGTACCTCACGCATTACTCAAACCTCATGTCACCCTCTATGTGAAAGTGGAAGAGTCCAAGTTAAATTGGAAAGGTCACATTGGAATGAGGCATTGAGATCATACCCACATCATCTTGGAGAGTGTGTCCATCACACTCCTCCATCTTTATTCCACTCCTCATGCTTTCCCCTTTTCAAAGCTCACATATTCCTCTTTAAAGATCACGACTTATCCTTGGGATATTGGAATGTCCAGCGTAAAGATGGAAACATCTTCCATGAAAGCAAGAAACTTCTCCTTAAACCGATGCTTGGACCTCTCCTTGCCTAATTCGCCTATCCTTGCTTGCTTTCTCACCCTCCACTTCACCTTGCCATTTCCCCTCACCCTAAAAGCTCATTCTCTCATTGGTTGTTTTCCTCTTTGAGTTGTCTCTTTCCTTGGATGTTTTGACACTTGTTGAAGATCCAAGAGGGGGTCTCCTTAGCCTCTCAAGCCTGCCCAAAGGGACCTCACTCCCTCATTTCGCAACCATTTTCTTGTATTGTTATGCTACCAAAATTCTCTCCATCCACTCTCTCTCTCTCATTACTTTCCACCTTCTTCTTGGTTTGCTCTTGAAGAGCTTGTAGCTTGGCAGTGTTGCTACAACCTCTTCCCATTTAATTATTGGTTGTGGAGCACGATTATCTTTGTGAGGTCTTTTACTTTCGGTAGTGTTTATACCCATGAAGTATTTACACCCAGTATGTACCTCTTCCGCATGCGGGGGAGTGCAGAGGGAGAGTACCCCCTCTGCGGGGGTCGGAGGGCTATCCCACAGGTTGAAGTCTGAGGGGCAAAGGGCTGACCCGAAGATTCGGGGTAAGCGTCCCAGATGGGGAGTCAGGGACGAAGCCCCAGAAGCAATCATTGCCTTGTAAAAGTATATTGTAATTTCATTGTAAATCTGGACCGTTCATTATAGGTCCTTGGATCTAGATAGAATTATGTTAGGGTTTTGCTAGAAGGCAACCCTCTTTTATGAGGAAATGTACTGCGGCTATGTATGTTGGCTGATATTGTATTCTGAGATAGGAAGCTGTGAGAGAAAGAAGAGGAAGTTCTGGTGGGTTTCTTTGTGGGATTTGTATCCTTCATTTTGCTAGATAATAATAAAGAAAGAACCTAACAATTTCTCTGGTGGAAGTATCCCACACTGGGTGAACCAAGTAAATGTGTGTCTCTCTTGTATTGTGTATCTTACATTGTTTTGTTTCGCATTTGTTTTATTTTATTGCTCATGATGATCTGTTTTTTCTAACATTAATAATACAAGAAACATCTTTGGAAGAAACTGTGGCGTTCAAGATTAGTCTGGATTTGCTACTCATTGTGAGGTGATATCATTGAATCTTTATGTGTTTTGGTCAATAGTTGCTTAAGTAAATTAGTTTACTAGGCTAGGTGAGGGAACTTAATAGTGTAGTTGTTCATCTATATATTTTGTACATGCTTATAATATAAACTATGTTGTGGTATCTATGCATCTGAGGGATATTATCTGTTGTTCCATCACTTTTGGTTTAAGTTTTGGAGATCATCTCTAAGGAGTTGTTGGGATGGGTTCAAGGATGAATTTACCCTCATCTTCACTTAAAATTCACAAGCATTTCATGTCCTTCTTCCTCATTCTTTCATTTTAGATTTTAGTAGCTAACTTGCTTAGATAGGTCAACTAAATCATTGCAATTTTTTGGTTTTTGTATGTCTGAGAATTTACTTCATGAGGGAATTTCATAACGACACAATGTATTGCAAGCATACATCAACAAGCAATTAGCTTGCTGAATTTTGCAGATTCTCCACCCGGACAAGAGGGCATGTTGCCCAAATTTCTGCACGACACATCCTCAAACAACTCCTCTCATAGTGGTAACAATTTCTCTTATTTTTCTCTATTCTAAATCACTTTAAAGCAAGCCCAAAGAAGTTGTACCCAAGTGGCTTGCATTCTTTTTCACATTCTGTCTTATTTTTTGCAAGTTTTAGATTAGATTTATTTTAGTTTCTTTTATTCTTGCTTAGCTAGATTAGTTGTGATTTCTACATGCATGCTTAACTTAAAATAATCCAGAGTAGATCTCATACTTAACACATGCTAGCTTAGAGTTGGTGGTGGCTTAGATTAGATCTTCATTTTTTGTTGCATGCAAGTTTCTGTTTTGTTAATCTTTATCATTGCATGTACTTACTAGTGATTTCTACATGCATGCATTTACTGGTTACATAATATTTTAAGTAATCATCTTTTACCTTATGCAAGTTATTTCCATTACTTTATGTTTCACAATGCAGTGATTTCACTTAAAGTTTTAACTTGCAATCTTGTCTTTGAAGGCTTCAGCCTTCACAATCGATACTGGAGTTCTTAATGTTTCACATGCAATAACTCAACACTTAAGAACTCATTTTGCAACTTCATTGTTTAATGGCTTCAGCCTTCATATCTTTCGGTTCGACACTTTGGCAGCTTTATTTGAGCAAGCTACAAACACTCAAACACACACATTACAATGCATAGCTCATGGGTCTAAAATAAATTAATTAGACCTAATAGGACACCATAACACACCATCTTCACCATTTAAAAGCGAGGGTCGAGGCAATGGAAGGTGCTAGTAGGGGACGGTCTCACGTGTTGAAATAATGTAACTAGCTACAAAGAGAGTATTCTTATTATTATTGATATATTATTCATAGGTTCCAATCCCATTGTGGATTGATCATATGGGATTATTGTAATGGGGACCAAATCCCTTTTAGTTGGTCAAAGACAATAGTAATGGCCGAGAATAAGAAGTGTTGTGAGATATTAAAGAGGCCCGATATAATAAAAGTGGGTTTACCCGCAGGTTTGAAAGTCATTTTGCCGGTGAAGAGACACTTCACAAGTGCCAAAACTTGTATAAATAAAAGAGGCAAGCGCCTCACTTAGACACCTGACTCACTTTCATTGAGAGACAAGTTTGGATATAGCTGTGGAGAGAGAGAGTGGCATATCTGGGAGAGGACTTTACGTAGTAGTTTAAAGAGATCTCTTGGCATTGTATTGGCTATCTATATTATTAAGGAAGTTTTCTTTGGGTTTTCTTCCCTAGAGGGTTTCCAGGGATAAATGTTGTCTCTTGTGATTGTGTATTTCGATTGATCTTGGATTATGCTATTGTTATCTAATGAAATGCAAACAACTATAATAATGGCTTAAACATTAACATGGTATCAAAGAAAAGAATATTTGAGAGAAGCATCTTTTCACAAAATTGAAAAACATCATTGTTATGCATTACATGTAAATTAGGGCTTTTTGATGGGTAGAAATCTTTTCAAGCATTGTATTGGCTATCTATATTAAGGAAGTTTTGCTGGGTTTTCTTCCCCTAGAGTGTTTCCCAGGATAAATGTTGTCTCTTGTGATTGTGTATTTCTCAGTGATCTTGGATTATGCTATTGTTATCTAATGAAATGCAAAAAACTATAATAATGGCTTAAACATTAACATGGTATCAAAGCCAAGCTGAAGGAAGCATCTTTCACAAGTGAAAAACATCACTGTTGTCGTACATGTAAATTAGGGCTTTTTGATGGTGAAGCTTTTCAGCCCCAAAACCATCTAGAAAAGTGTGCCATCCCCTAAGGATCAGTTTGGCACTCTCAGTGCACCTTTTTAGTGGCTGGAGCTCCCGGAAAGTGAAACCCTAGTTTCACAAAGTACCAGAAAACCAGAGTACCAGAAGTACCAGAGGTACCAGAAGCACTAGTCCCGAAATCCGCAGATCAAATTTGAAGGAGCAAAAGTTGGTTTTTCTTAGAACCAAACACACCAAGCTACTCGCCTCAACCAAGCGCACCTCCTGGTAAGTTCAGTTTTTTATTTTGAGCACTTTCATTTTTCGGCCATTTTCCTAGCTCCAGGTAAAGATGTCTGCAAGCGTTAAGCTTGTTGACAAGTTAGAAGGAGTGGAAAACTTTCGTGCCTGGAAGTATAGGATTGGCCTC
>SNQJ01S0139718.1:12281-25177 GCA_010110895.2 Picea sitchensis | reverse complement strand
CCACTCAAACAATCCATCAAATCATCCATCCTAGGTAAAGTAAATCTATACCTGATGGTAATCTTGTTGATGGCTCTGGAATCTGTACACATTCTCCATCCTCCATCCTTCTTCAGACTTAACACAGTTGGCACTGCACATTGGCTTAGACTTTCCCTAAATAAATATTTATCCAACAACTCATGAAATTGCTTTTTAACCTCTTCATTATCTCGAGGTGTCAACCTATACGCCGCTTTGTTTGACAAACTAGCTCCTGGAATCAATTCAATATGGTGGCTAATACTCCTAATGGGTGGTAATGAGTGAAGCAACTCATCCACTACCATGTTAGCAAAATTCTCTAACAATTCTTGGTTTTCTTTAGGTAAATCATTTATATAAGTATTGGTAAGGATAACTCTCGGCTTTCTCACTACAACAAATTGAATTTCTTGATCTTTCTTGATCTCCTTCAAGAGTTTCTTCCCACTCATGAGAAGTATTCTTGTGTTGGCTTCTTCCTTTCCTTTCTTCTCTTCTATTGGCAGTAACATGTGGGTTCTACCACTTTTTTACAGATTATAAGTATTTTTCCTCCCATCATGAATGACATTCCTATCAAACTACCATGGTCTCCCCAACAAAATATGACAAACATCCATAGGAATTACATCACACAAAATCTCATCTTTATAGCCTCCTATTTTAAATTCAACTTTGCATTGTTGACTTACCATTACTTGATGTCCTTTCTACAACCACGATACTTTATATGGACTTGGTGTGCAGTTGTCTCCAGCTCCAGCTTCTCCACCATTTCTGTAGATACTAAATTATCAGTTCTCCCACTGTCTATAATAATCTTGCAAACTTTATCCTTTGTTTTACAAGCAGTCCTGAACAACCTCGCTCATTGAACTAAGCCTTCTATTTCCTTCTTTGGCTTTAGAAGAACTTTACTCATCATAAGGTTCTGTCCTCCTTATGTTGCTTCTGCTTCCACATTCTTCCGAGCTTCAGAAATGTGTGATTCTCCTCCTCCTTCTTTCTTCCTCTCGAGGCATTCCCAAGACACGTGTCCTGTCTTTCCACATGCATAACATTTAACTCCACCCCTACTCTTCCTCAAGGAAAAGAGTTTCTCCCACCAAACGATTTTCTTTGGGAACTTCCTCCTCTTTCAAAGTGACCATATGATTTCTCACTCTCTTCCTTGGGTTTCAGTGCCTTATCATAGATAATTCCCTTACCTCTATTTGAGCCTCTGCTTCTGTTTCGCTGACTTTGGTTTCTGGCCAACTTTTCTTCTGCCTTTAGTGAAATCTGATAAGCATCTTCCACTGTCCTCACAGTCATCATGTTGATCTCATCCTAGATTTCATATCTCAAGTCATTTATATACCCGACAACTTTTTCATCATCCCTCTCTCTTTGTCCAGTCCTAATATTCAACCTATAGAATTCTTCTGTATACTCTTTCACTGTCATACCCCTCTATCTCAGGTTCTGCAACTTTTTGAACAAGTTTATTTGGTAATCCTTAGGTATGAATTTAGCCTTCAGTTTGGCAACCATTCTTTTCCAATTCTTTATCTTTTGTTTACCTTTTCTCCTTCTCTCTGATTGTAGTTCATCCCACCACAGTGCTGCATGTCCCTTTAGTCTGGTGACAACATGTCTCACCTTCTTTCCTTCATCGTCATCTTCATAGTCGAAATACTTATCCATGGACCTTATCCAGTCCAATATCTCTTCGACATCCAAATTACCTTCATACATCGGGATGTCCATATTTTCTCTAGCTCCCAAATTCACAACAACTTTCAATAAGTGTTCTTCTGCTGCATCTTCCCCTGTAGCTTCTTCAACTTCTACTTCTTCACTTTTTGCATCACTGACGTCTTCAATAGCAGGGGTTCTTCTTTGCATTGCTTCCATCGCTTCCAAACTTGCGCGAAGCTCTCTTATTTCTCTTCCCACAACATGGTTTTCCATAGGTGGATCTACATGAATCCTTGGCGACATTATTTAAACTACATATATATATACACATTTTTTTTTAATACACAAGATATAACTTCGAACTTTTTCAGGCTCTGATACCACTTGATGCCAACCCCCCTTCTCCTTGGGTTGCGTGACCTCCCGGTCAAGGATCTTCAATTATCAAAGTTGAATTATCTCTCTGAAACCTTAATGGTCTCGCTTGTAAATAACCACATGTCTCTTCAGTCTTTCGGTGCAAGTTCTATGACACTCACAACCTCTCCCTTCGCACTATCGGGCGATTAGTGCTCAGGCGCTAGCTCCTCCTCCATTAGCTCCTTCCTGCATATGACCTCGGGTTATTTCCACACAATTGCGGGTGCGGTCAAAAGTGGTTTGGGATCAATCCACTTTTCTCCCCGCAATTCACTACCAAACGCCACACATCCAATTTGCAATACCACGGTTTCTATTGCGGCCCACTCTCAAGTTTTTAGATATTGAGCACTTTCCATCCCCGCAATCCTTCGTAATCGCCGATCTCACAATCTCAACGGTGCTTCTGAACCTGATGGTTCAGATCTATCCTTTCCTAATTCTACAGATCATAACTAACCCTTCTAAATCAACGACTCTGATTTATTCCGTGGTTCGGGCTTCGGGAGTTTCAAATCTCAACTCCTGCTTTTGCCACAATGGCTATCTCCCGAAATAAAAGATCTGTTGACATTTTTCCTCCTCAAATCAATGTTTATAATTTAATTCGGACCTTCGAGGTTCAGATATTTCAATTCTCAACTTCCCAGAGTATTATTATCCGAAATTCACGATCTGTCGCCACGCGTCCCTTTGGATCTAAAGGTCCAGATTTTCTTTGGGTCTTTGGGTTTTGATAGTCTCAATTCTCAATTGAAACCCAATTTCAATTTACCTAGAGCTTACAATCTGTTGACGCGTATCCCTCCTTAAATCAATGGTCCTTGTTTCCTTCGGCTCCTCTTGGATAGATCTTAACCCTTTATCTTGTCCAACTTCCACAAATTCTTCTTTTGAAGGATTTCTTCAACACTTAGTTGAATTCTGGTCCCGTGCACTCCTTGCAACTGACCTTTGCACTTTCTTATGAGAAAAACCTGAGTTATTTCTCCAAGTCAAAGACTTCACATACACACTCCTTGCACTTAATATGCATACTCTACATACAAAAGTTCCACGTTGTCTCTTCTGAGCTTCGAGTCGAAAAAGACTCTCTCACACGCACTCCTTGCGTTTGGTATGCACTCCTTGCATAACTTACATAACATAAATCACTTGAAACTTATTTAATTATTCATAAATTCATTCCTTCACCATGAACATCATACATCCACAAAACACATAACAACAGTAAAGATGTAAAACAATATCAACACTGTACAATTGGATAAATTTTCTCTGTTCTATTTATTTTAGAAATAAATACATGATTACAACTTCTGTCTCTTACAAAACTACAATGAAAACTTGTCTAAGGACCCAGAGCTTCCTCGCTCTTCTTCCTCCTATCTAAATTCTATCACACTCCACTCAAGCGGTTACCTACTCAGCTTAATTAATGCAACCTAATGACTCATATGGGATAATATCCTCCACCTGTAATATATTACAGTTGTGTAAGGATTTACAATGATCCGTCAGTTCAAAACGGTGGCCTGAATTTACGTATATCTAATTAATTAACGAGAGATTCAAAAAATCTCCACACCGCTACCAAGCTGGTTAAGAGTCGGTTTGGCTCTTTCAATGCATTGATGTGTCGACTTCGCTTCCACGTCCGCTTTATTTTGATTTGATAGTGATGCTCCTGCATCATCCTGTCACTAATGGGTACCAACTACTTAGTGGGCCTTATATAGTAGACCATTTTACATTAAATAAATATTCACTACTCTCCTATGGGACTTATTCAAAGAGTATGGGTACATACAAAAATTAAATAAATCCTAGGTAGCCTAAAGTAGGGAGATTAGGGTAGGACCCTAACATGCTCCCTCTCTCTCCTCCCCCCCTCAAAAGTAGCATTGTCCTCAAGGCTAAAGTTCAGGAAAATGTTGCAAGGTTGTGGTTGATTCCCATGCGACATATTTGGGTGGCATGTCTTTCCACTAGATCAATACTTCATTATTCACATGGTATCACTATTGACACTCTTTGGTATCAAATATTTCTTCCAAATGAAACCAAGTGGAGCCTTCTTCATCAAGTTTTAGTCAGTTGGTTTGCACCTTGCATTTTGATCCCATAACCTTCTTTAGATAAGACACTTGAAATAACTGATGAATCTTGGAGTGGGTTGGAAGAGCTAGTTTGTAGGCCACTTGTCCAATGCATTGGATGAGCTCATAGGGTCCATAGAACTTGGGTGCTAATTTATAAGGTGTTTTGTCTTTGAGTGATGTTTGTTTATAGGGATAAAGGCAAAGAAAAATATGATCACTTGCTACAAAAGAATGTTTGGAGTGATGATGGTACACTTGTTGCTTCATTATTTTTTGAGCCATAACCAAATTGTCCTTTAGTATGTGAAGAATGGATTCTCTAGTGTGGAGTGTGTGATCCTTTGCTTGAGCCTTTGAAGCACCTGGTAAATATGAAGTGACTGAAAATTGTTTTTGGCCATAAACTGCTTCATATGGGGTCATTTGGGTAGCTCCATGATAAGAGGTATTGTACCACCATTCTGTGAGGGGAATCCATTATTCCCATTGGTTTGTTTTTTCATAGGCAAAGCATCTCAAATAGATTTATAGGCACTTGTTAGATTCTTTAGTTTGACCATTTGTTTGGTGGTGATATGCATTTCTCATTTTTAGCTTGGTACCTTGTAATTTAAACAACTCTTGCCAAAAATTGTTAGTGAAGATAGGGTCCTGATTTGAGACAGTGGAAGTGGGCATGCCATGTAGCTTAAAAATATCGTCAAGGAAGAATTGGGAAACTGAGGAGGGGGTAATTGGATGTGGTAGGGCACAAAAATGAGCATATTTGGAGAGACAATTGACTACCACCATGATCATTGATTTGTTGTCTACCCTTTGAAGTCCCACTATAAAATCCATATGCCATCCCATATCTGTGTTGGGATCAATAATGGTTGCAATCATTGTTAGTATGTTCAATGTCTCCCCTTTGTTTATTTGGAAAATGTCACAGGTTGCCACAAAATCCTAGATGTTAGTTTTCATGCCCTCCTAAAAGAACCAACACTTTGTTAGTTCATATCTTTTATGAAATCTAGAGTGACCTGATGTAGGTGATGAATGAAATTCCTCTAAGAGTCTTTGTTTTAAGGAATAATTATTTACTAGAACAATTTTTCCTTTATATCACGATGTATCTAGCCGCTATGTATACCCTTTAGAAGGGTTAGTATCTTCCTGAATCTTGTGGATGAGTTGAATGATAATGTCATTTTCCAACCATTCTTGATGGGCTTCCTCAAGCCAACCTACAATGGGTAAAGATAAGTCAAAGAGGGATCCATATTCCTCAAACTATTGGGATAAGGCATCATATACCACACTATCTTTACCCTTCTTATAAATAATGTCATAATCATACCCTTGTAGCTTGGTGACCCACTTATGTTTCTCTGGTGAGGATAACATTTGTTTGAGAAAGTGCTTCAGAGTATTATGGTTAGTCTTGAACTAGAAATGTTTCCTTATGAGGTATGGATGCCATGTCTCCATTGCATGCATGATGACCATCATCTCTTTCTCATATGTGGATTTACCCAAATTATGGTCACATAATTACTTACTAGTGAGTGCCAAAGGTTTCCTTTCTTGCATCAATACCTCACCAAGACCTCTGCTCGAGGCATTATATTCCAAGACAAATGTATTGGTAAAAATTAACATTGCTAATACTACAAACATTCACATGGAATCCTTTAAAGATAAGAAGGCATGTTCAATGCTCTCATTCCAAACAAAGGCATTATTTTTGAGTAGTGAGGTTAAGGGAGAAGCAATTTTTCTATAATTTTTCACAAACTTCCTATAGTAGCTTGTAATTCATAACAATCCATGCAAGCTCTCTAGGGTTTTGGGACATGGCCAATCTTGCATAACTGTGACTTTCTTGGGATCGACTCATACTTCCTCTTGACTTGCATTGTGACCCAAGAATTTGGAGCATTTTACGAATAACTTGTGGTCTTGAAGGAGTTGCAAGGATTTATCAACATGATCTAAGCGATATTCACATGTTTTTTTGTATATCAAATATCATCATAGAAGGCCTGTACAAAATTGTGTAGGAATGGTCAAAATATTTTGATCATGAGGCTCTGGAAGGTTGATGGAGCATTGCAAAGGCCAAAAGGCATCGTTAAAAGTAATAATGACCTTCATGTGTATGGAAAATGGTCTTATGGATGCTTGCCTCTTTCATTATGATATGGTGGTGGCACAAACAAAGGTCAAGTTTGGTGAAAAACTTGGTTCCATGAAGTTCGTCCAAGAGGTCGTCAATAACTGGGATAAGAAAATTTTCCTTGATGGTCAACTTATTGAGAGCTTTGAAATAAGGATAATTGTACTATGTACCTTCCTTTTCTATTACCATGATCACTAGTGATGAGTAAGGGCTAGTATGAGGGTGTGTGGCTCCCACCCCCAACAATTCTTGAATGTTCTTTTCAATTTATTTTTTCTATGCAAAAGGGTCCCAATAAGAATGCACATTGGGTGGTTGAGTACTTGGAAGGAGGGTAATACCATGGTCATGATCCCCACGTGAAGGTTGTAAGCCTTGTTTCATTTGAAATACCTATTGATGCTTAGAGAGAACAAACTACAAATCGGGGTGAATCTCTTGTGGTGTGGTGTTGACTACTTATATGACATTGAACTATGCAATAACATGAAGTGACCTTTCTTCAACAATTTATCCATACAATGAGAGGTGATAATTTCAGGGGAACCAAATGTAAGCCCCTTGAGGATATGTTTATTCCCTTCTTGTGTGAATCTCATGTATACTTTTTTAAAATCCATGGTGACTAGTCCCAAAGTGCATAACCATTTTCCCAGAGAACTATATCACAACCACCCATTTCAATAGAAAACATGTGAGTTTTGAGATGACACTCACCAATTTCAGTTTCACATTTTCACATCAACCCCCACATTTCATTGTACCACCATTGGTGATCACAATTTGAAAATTAGATATGGGATGTACACAACAATGGGTGTCTTGTGCAACTCTCATATAAATACAATTATGGGTGTTTCCACTATCAATCAACACAATCACTTGATGGTGCTTGATGTAGCCAATCAATTTCGAGGTTTGGGGTGTCAAGAAACTTGATAGGGCATAGAGAGAAATTTGGGGTTCCTCGCAAGGAGCTTGCAAGGGGGCTTCATATTCCATGGGTGGGGTGGTGTCTTCCAAAGTTGGTTCATGAGTATATTCAACAAGAATGTCCCTTGAGTAGTCATGTGGAGATGTATCCATTTTGTTGGATAAGTAATCCTTGGGATCACGTTATTGTAACATTAGTGTAAATATGAGGAGTCACCCATTAGGGAAGACCAATAGTCGTTTACTTTGTATTTATGCACCTATCATGTTAATGTAAATCACAACAGTGGAGTTAAGTGGTATCAAAGTGAGGTTAAATCCATTATTACTAGTAGCATTTCCTTTCCCTTAGTATGTAGTAAACACCTTCCTGTGCATCTCTCTGACTTCTAAATCTCCAGTTGGTTCCAGTTCCTTTCAAAAAACCCTAATTTGTGCCTCGTCTGCAATCGGTTTCAGTTTGAAATTGATTTGACAGTAGTAAACCCTTCCTACTCACATTTATAGTCGACTGTTCCATCTTCACATGGGATGCACCTCCTATAACTATTCCTCATACTGTACACACCCCCGTTGACTACCCCTTCTTCACGTGACTGCTTCGTGCTCATCTGAAAAACCCTAATTCACACAATGTCAACTGCCCCATTGTTCATGCTCTCGACTATTCCATTGCTCCATTGTTCATGCCCTCAACCGTTCCAAGATAATCAAAAAATTCACTGAGCCTCCACAGTCCTGCTCGCGTGAATTCCTTTACATCGACACCCAGATCCTTTACATTGGTGCATGCTATTGTAATTATCAGTGTTATTGTTTCTTGTTATGTCATTTCTCACCGATATTTTGGTTACCAAAATTTCCATCGAGATACTACAATATCCATGAGGACCAACCACACAAATTCGCTACAAAAACCCACATGAATTCTGCTTGAACATTCGCTACATAAACCCATACGAATATTCCCTTGCTAATGACCCTCGACTGTTCCATACTCGGTAAATCCACTATTTCTCTGAACAATAATTTCTACAATATTTTTCCTTCGTCCCTCCAAACTGTGATACAGGCGTGGGTGATTGGGGAAAAGGCAAAAAAAAAACCACTATCATTCACTACAGTCTTCACATGAAACATCAAACAACCTACAAGTTGCTTGCGGTCCAACATATACCTAAGCCATATACCCATTGTACACAACGTGCACTTATAGCCAAGCACATGATTCAAAACTAGGGGCTTCTTGGTGTATTCCAACTTCAAGCAATGAGGTTTTCTCGTGACACTTGATCCACAATGCTTACCACTGATCTAAACGTGCTGGAAGCTTAGTAATTTTTTTGAGTATGCATGGATTCTTGACATTTCATTTGCTTCTTGTAGAGATGCATGGATGCTTGACATAGGTGCAACCTCTCACATGAAATTCTGAAGAGACTTATTTGAAGACTTCGATGAAAATGTAGATGGCGTAGTGTATTTTATAGATAAATCGAGTCTCAAACATTTGGGAATGGGAACCATCAGGCTTAAGTTGTCTGGACTCCTAGATTTTCTACTGCATAATTTGCTCTATCTTGCTGAGCTACAAAGGAACTTGTTGTCCCTTGTGCACATATGACATCGAGGGCACTCTGTTCATATGTTCGGTGGAAAAGTTGAAATAAGGAAGGACTTGGACAACATGGTTTTCATGACCAGAATGGAAGATGGAAGACTGCTGAAGTTGAAAGGGACATCTGTCTATACACAAAATGCTACATACCTCTCTTCATGGTGAAGGTATAATACCATCTAGTCTTTTGTGGCATGCTAGATTTGTCCATATTAATTATGACAGTCTCCATTTGTTGAGAAACAATGGTGTTTCTAGTTTGACTACTATTCCTAGGAAATTGAAGCAATGTGATACTTATATCCTTGGAAAGCATAACAAACAACCATTTCACGATTCTACTTCCAGAGCATGTAAAAAACTTGAATTGATTCATTCTGATTTGTGTGGCCCTATGCATGTTCCTTCTGCAAATGACAATAGATATATCATGACTATTATTGATGATTACATCATGATGTGTTGTGTGTGCGGAAAGAAAAATCACAAGCTTTTGAAACTTTTAAAAATTTTCATGTATGGATTCAAAATGAAGCTTAGTCTTGTATTGGATCTCTTCACACCGATAATGGAAAAGAAAATTCATCTAATAAATTTGAAAGCTACGTTTGCCAACATGGGATCAAGCATCAAACCACATTTCCATACAATCCCCAACAGAACGGTGTAGCTAAACGAATGAACATGACACTCCTAAATATGCTTTGTTCCATGATGTTTTTCAAGAATGTAAAATTAAAGTTTTGGGATGATGTAGTTCTATATACAGTTTATGTGACAAATAAGTGTTCATCTCATGCTCTTCAAAATAAGACTCCTTATGAAACGTGGTATGGTTGCATTCCTTTGGTGAGGCATCTCAGGGTCTTTGGTTCCATCAACCATGGCTTGATTCCTAAGGAGCAAAGAAGCAAGCTTGATTCAAGGAGTTGGAAGTGCATCTTCTTGGGGTACTCAAATACCACCAAGGGATATCATATTTACATTGAGAAAAACAATAAATTCATCCTTTCCAAAAGTGTAATATTTATTGAATCCTCCAAGAATGATGAAACTTTTGAGAGGCAACTTGATCATATAGACAAATTCACTCATGTAAAGACATATCATGAATTTGATGATGAGATTCCACATATTGAAGGGGGGATCCCTATCTTGGGTCAATATCCCGAATCTCCTTTTGAAGCACCATCTCCCCCACATGAAGAAGTTCCAGGCACTTCATAAGAACCCAAAGTTCATTTGGATAATGTGATCAAGAGGATTGAAAAGATGATTCTTAATGAGAACTCAACACCATCTCAATCAACTGAGCAGCCTGGACCATCTAAGAAATTTCCACCAAAATGTCTCAAAAAAACACTTGAGAGTGTTCATCCTGATGAGGTTGGAAAAATAGGAACCATAATTTCCTCAAGACAAGATGGAGGTAACGTAGATGATTCAAACTCAGGTGATATAGATGACATGGATGTTTCATATGATTGTGATTTGAATTTATCTACTAACCTTGAACTAACTTTCTTTGAAGAAGCTACTTCTCATGATGAATGGAAAGAATCCATACAGAAGGAATATGATGCTCTCATCAAGAATGGGACATGGAAGTTGGTGGACTCTCCATTTGGAACCAAACAAATTGGCTGCAAGTGGGTATTCAAGAACAAGTAAAATTATATGGCTCACTTGACAAGCACAAAGCAAGGATTGAGGAAAAAGGATTTGGATAGAAAGAAGGTGTTGATTATGAGAAGACTTTTGCCCTCACAACAAAATGGGCTACCATCTATACTCTATCTTCTATGGCAACACATAATAGATGAAAATTTGATCAAATGAATGTGAGGACTGCTTTCTTCAGTGGAGACTTGAAAGATAATGGTTTCATGTATCAACCAGAAGGGTTTGTTGTGAAGGGACATGTAATATACCAGATATAAAAAGTATGCAGAACATAAATAAAATGATAGAAATAGTAGAATAACAACAATATAACGAGAACAATCACGACAATAACACTGAAATGATATAAGAATAACAACATAAATAACACTTTGATTCTGAGAGCAATGTTCACGGGCCTCTTCGAGGGGGCAACCTCCAGTCGAGCAGAGCTCTATTACAATAATAGCCAAGCTAGGGTTCTCATACCCTCGACTCCTATTTATACTAAATATGTCTATCAAAAGAAGCATATAGAGGAAGATCCTTCTAGAAGCAGAAGCTTCTATTAGGTCTTCTTACAATCGAATTATTCTATTTTATTGCAAGGCCTTATTAATATTGACCTTTATTACATCCAAATATATTGTTCTACCTATGTGCGGGTTAGGACCCTACCATGTCCTCCCCCTTAAAAACAACCTAGTCCTCAAGGTTTGAGATGTGGAAATTGCTACAGAATGGTAGTTGGTTCCCAAGTGGGATCTGCTGGAGTTGTATATTTCCACTGGACTAACCCTTCCTTGATGGTTCTCTGACCCAGGCGATGCTCATGCTGGTCCAAAACTGCTTGTGGCTGTAGCCAAATGGATCCTTCTTCGACTAACTCGGGAAGGTTGGTTTGAATTTGGAACTTAGTTCCAATCACCTTCTTTAAGCATGAAACATGAAAAGCAGGATGTAGCTTTGAATGGCTGAGCAAAGCTAACTGATAGGCCACCTGTCCCACATGCTTGAGAATGGTATAAGGACCATAAAATTTGGGCGCTAGCTTCTGACACTGCTCGACCTTGAGGGAATTTTTCTTGTAAGGTTGCAGTCAAAGAAACACTTGATCCCCTTCTGCAAATTGACGTTCAGAGCGACCTTGATCTTCTTGTTGTTTCATGCGATTCTGTGCCATGACCAAATTCTCTTTGAGGGTATAGAGAATAGCCTCTCGAACTGTAAGTGTTTGGTCAACTGCTTAGACCTTCGAGACACTAGGTAAGTATGAGAGAAATGAAGGTGGCTTCTGTCCATATACTGCTTCAAAAGGAGTCATGCCTGTAGTTGTATGGTATGAAGTGTTGTACCACCATTCAACTAGGGGTAACCATTGAGCCCACTGATTTTGATTTTTCGAGGCAAAAAACCTCAAATATGTTTCCAAACACTTGTTGACAACTTCTGCTTGACCATCAGTCTGGGGATGTTAAGCTGTGCTGAGATGCAATGGGTGCCTTGTAGCTTGAACAATTCTTGCCAAAAATTGCTGGTGAAAGTTGGGTCACAATCATAAACAATAGAGTGTGACATGTCATGAAGCTTGAAGACCTGATCCATGAAAAGTTGAGCCACCGTGGATGCTCTAAATGGGTGTTGAAGAGCGCAGAAATGAGCATACTTGGAAAGGCAATCAACAACCATCATGATGACTGATTTATTTCTCGATTTGGGTAAGCCTGTAATAAAATCCATAGAGATATGCCTCCAAATAGCAGATGGAAACGAATGCGGTTGTAGTGTGCCCAGAGATTTAACTGTTTCTCCCTTGTTGCGTTGACACACATCACATTCAACGACAAAATTATGAATGTCTTGTTTCATACCATCCCAAAAAAAATAACGTTTGACCCTGTCATAGGTTTTGGTGAACCTGGAGTGCCCCACTGTGGGTGTAGCATGAAGCTCAGAAAGTACCGTGGATTTAAGTTTTGATTGTTTACTTAAATACAAACGACCTTTGTATAGAAGCTCATCATGGAGCCAATAGTACCCCGGGGAAGCTGGAACATTGGACTGCAATTGTTGGATTAGATGCGAACTTTTGGGATCTTCTAGCCATTCCTGGTGAACGGCTTGGAGCCAATATGGTACAATGAAGGAAAGAGAAAATAGGGATCCTTCATCTTCATATTTTCGGGAAAGGGCATCTGCAACCACATTGTCTTTTCCTTTCTTGTAAATGATGTCCTAATCATATCCAAAGAGCTTAGTCACCCATTTTTGTTGCTCTGGGGAGGAAATGCGT
>SNQJ01S0139718.1:0-11562 GCA_010110895.2 Picea sitchensis | reverse complement strand
AAAGTTGGTGTTGAGCGAGTAGATGGAGAACTCGATCCACATGAGCAAGATGGTCTGTCCAGGTTTTTCTATAGATGAGGATATCATCAAAGAAAACTAAGACAAAATGGCGGAGAAAAGGACGAAAGACATGATTCATGAGGATTTGGAAGGTGGAGGGGGCATTACACAAGTCAAAGGGCATGACTAAAAACTCATAGTGGCCCTCATGAGTTCTAAAGACAATCTTGGGAATGTCTGCCTCTTTCATATGTATCTGGTGGTAGCCCGAACGAAAATCAAGTTTACTAAAGAATTTGGCGCCACTCAATTCATCCAAGAGGTCATCAATGACATGAATGGGAAATTTGTCTTTAATGGTAAGTTTGTTGAGGGCACGAAAGTCAGGACACATTCGCCAAGAACCTTCTTTCTTTAGGACCATAACCACGGGAGAAGAGTAGGGGCTCGTACTAGGGTGGTGTTGACTGCGAAATCGACCGCTAGTCAACATGAGGAGTGAATCCGGTTCGGGGTTGTCTAATTAACCCAATCCGTTTGGATTAATTCACTCCAACAGGTTTAGCGGCTCCATTGGCCGATCTAAGTCCTAAAGAAAGCGAAAAATATAACTAAAGAAAATACAATAACTTAATAAATAACTCTCGCTGAAAAATATATGTACGTCTAATATATATCTATAGTTTAACTAATTAATATTTATGAAATAATTCCACTTATCATATGCACAATATATACAAATAATTCTATTTCTAATATACATATAATATGTACAAAATACAAATTTTAATCTAAATCCATGAAAATCGAATGTAAATTGATTTTTTAGACAATAGTGAAGCTATTATCTAATCTTTTTTGATTTGTTTTCTTATAATGTTTATATAAAAGAAATCGAATATCAAACTGTCTAATTAAACAAAACAAATAACAGATGATTAAAAATGTTTTAACTACAGGGAACCTCTATACCTATTATACTAATGAAATTAAATAACAGGCTGACCTGTTATCGCATCCAATATCTATTCAATGTGTAGCATCCAATCACCTTGTCTGACGAGGTAAACCTCCAACAGATCCTGCAACTGCTTCTAATAATGTGAAGCAGTAATGATGGAATTCAAATGATAGAACATATAAAAGATATGATCACAGCCATCTTATAATTTTACAAGCAACCACATTAAGAAAAATCTTGCTGTGAGAACTTGCGTATAAACGTTCAATCAATGATAAAGATAAATCTCTTAATTCAAATTTGAACGAATGATTACCGTGTGTTAAATCTGGAACATGAAACATGGATAATATATAAACTTTTATCATACTAGCTTGTAGTAAACCA
Source organism: Picea sitchensis (assembly GCA_010110895.2). Lineage (NCBI taxonomy): Eukaryota > Viridiplantae > Streptophyta > Pinopsida > Pinales > Pinaceae > Picea > Picea sitchensis. The sequence continues at coordinate 10,214 of SNQJ01S0139718.1, read as the reverse complement.
TGACAGCGAAAGCAATCATAATCTATCTACAAATTGAAATAAACATGACTTGAATAAAACCACAATATGGAAAAGCTAAAGCTGTGACGAGTATTATATTCCATTCAAGTCTGTAAATGAAAAATCCATAGTCTTTCCCCAGGCATAGATGATGCCATGTTTACAAAATAACATGCTTATATAGGTTCCAGGAAACAAAAATGTTTCCTGTTGATAATATCAATTCTGTTCCAAAAATATGGGGGATGCAACCACCCTGATTTTACTGAATGAAAATACCAACAGCCTAATCTATTTACTAAAAACACAAAGATGATATGGCTGGGAGATCTCAACAGTGCCTCATATCTCCTTGGAAATCATGGGTTCCTGAAAACAAATTAAAATGGGAAGATTTTAGATGTGTTTTCAATTGTCTAATCAAGCAATTCAAATTTTTCTAACTGGCTACAGAATCTTACGATTCTGTAGCTAGTTATAATAGAAACTACAATCATATTTTATTCAATAAACAAAACAAACTAATCTTTATAAGAGAGATAATCTATTCAATCAAATCGTATATCCTAAATTGAGAGTGACAAAATCATGCTAAACTTCAAAAAGATCATACCTCAAATCATTGGATTAAAACATATCAAGCAATCTTGGAGTTTACGATTGCTATTGCTGCCTCTACATTCTTGAAAATGACAGATCCTATAGTTTTTAGGCATTTCTCCTTTGCTTGGGTTATGGATTGGAGTCTACTATTCTCGTTTGTCAACAAATCCACTTGGTCTTTTAAAGATTTAAGACGAGACTGTAGCAAAGGCACATCCGTATAATACCTGTCGATTGAGGATCAACATTCATCACACTGTGGCTGTAGGGACTGTGCATTGGAACTGACAACATTAAGGGTTGGAGAATCGTCCATGCGAAAGGTAGGTTTATCACAGAGTCGAATGCTCGAGAAATCTGGGTTATCCTTTAGACATGGAGGCAGGTTGTTTACATAGTCATAGGGTGTATTAGAATAGAGCCCGTATGACATGGGGTCATCTTCAGCCAGTAATCTTTCAATTTTCGAGTCTGAATCTTCGCAAACATTAATCGTGTTGTTTGTGTCTGCACATGGTTTGATTTTGTTTCAAACACTTCATGAGATTAAACGACTAACCCTTTTATTCTTAAAATTAATATCGACACTGCCCTTGTGCTTCTTCCCTGTAGGTTTCATAACTTTTTTAGTGCTATCCTTTGGATGCGAACCCGGTTGATTGTCCTGCTGAGTGACATCAGGGTAGGTAGAGGGTTCATTATTAGTGGAAAGATTACAGGGCAGGAGCGGTGGAGAAGAGGCTGTAGTGTTCACAAGGGTTTCAACAATGACCGGTTTATCAACCTGTCCCAACTCACTATTGCCAAAGCCATTTGGTGAAATAAATGAATCCCAACAATCATTTTGTAATTGCAACTAATGCACAAGGATAGTTTTAATTAAACCATGATGGAATAAACTCAAATCAGACCTCTGCTTCTTAAACCGTTTTCCCATCTTGTACAGACTTCTAAGCAGGAAGTAGGGCATATTCAACAGGAAGTCAATGAAACTCATAAGCAAGTGCAGATGATACATGAAAACTAATCCAAATCTTCCTTCACACATAATGAATTGTTTCACAATAGCAAGTAGATCATGCCACCTAGGTTTTAAGGATGAGACTGGCATACCTCGATCACAACTAGTGATTTTCTGTGAGGTGAACATTAAAGTCTAAGGGACCTCTTCAACTTTTTCATTCTTGAACCATTTTTGCCCGACAGTTGGTAAACCCATGGCTTGGCTTAAAAAATATTCTGTTACTTCTAACTGCAAGTCACCTATATTTTCCCTGTAGCCATCGAAGGTCAAGGAAAATTCTTGGGCAAATCGAAGATTGAAACCCTTAATTTTTTCGATGAACAAATGCCAGCCGTTCCTTTATAAATCGTCCCTGGTGTTATCATATGATAGCAAGGTTTGGATGCCATTCGACTCGATCCTTACCACTGGAGCCATGGCGAACATAAGGGAATCAAAACAACACTCACAGGTAGGGTTTTATAAAAAGCCACAGAGCCATAGTCCCGAGCCTCCACAAAACAATGCTATGACAGTTCAAATAGTAGGTAGAGGCGTTAATCACCATGCGTGGGAACAAAATCGTGAAGCCCGAGACCATACAGAAGAGTAATGACATGCTGTACTTCGTATGCCACCTTGGCATTGGGTACGTATTAGGATCAGAGTACTTTGAAAACCATAGTACGCGCATTCATATATTAATCACAAAGGTAAGTGCATCGAGTAACAATTGAATAATTCAAAGTTTCATGAATCAAAACTCTATCAATATCAATCGAATATTAATGAATGGAGGTCTTTCACTTATGCAACCAAGGCATGTTTAGAACCAAGGGGTTATAAACAAGGAGAACAATCATGTTCATAGCAAAAAATATGAAAATTCTATAATAAACCACATGAGCAGTTCTCCTTTGATCAAAAAATCGAAACAAAATGTCATTTCCAGCTGCGATTTTTCATGCTTACAGTCATGAAAACAAAAATCGAAAAGAAGATATGTAAAAAGCGACAAGTGACAAGTGTCGTTTAGTGACAATGCTCATGACGAGTAATGAAAATTTAGAGGTCCTGTGTAGGCAACTTATAAACAATAGTAATTATATCACTGCTTCCAACAATGGCGACACGCTGGGAGAAGCAGTTATCTCTACCAATTGAACGAGTTTAGATTAGAATGATCAGAAAAAAATTCAGATTGAAAACAACCGAAAAGCTGTCTGAACATCGTAAATAATTATAATGCATTCCAGTTTCAGACTACTGTTATTTTAAAGAGATGAAAACTGATGACAATCTTAACAAAAGAGAGCCACGATGTTAAAGTTAAAATCTTCAATACTGTTGACAGGGCCGCTGCTTCCAGAAGGCGTCCATAGCCTCGACAGGGATGTCAATTAACCCACTCTGATATCTGTATCCTGCCAAGAAGTTCCAGATCAGAACGAAGGACATTTAAGGAAAAAAAGAATCCATATCTGAGAATTTTCTTTACCTGACATTGCTTCGCTACCAGCAGGTCTGTTCAGTACCCCGATGAAGTTATCTTGGCGTCATGCATGCATTTACCCACTGCCATCATACTTGTTCAGTATCCCGGCAGGTTTACAAGCACTTCCCATAGATCTCTGAGGATTTATTTAGTTTTAAAGATATTTAATAGATCGGGGTGACGCTGGAAATTCTGGTTTTTGGACACATCTTAGTAAGTCACAGACCTTGAAGAAATTTCTTAGCTGTCCGTCATTAAGATCTGGAAATAATTTGTTAATAAAACCGACTTTCAAGAGCAGGGAGACATCTTTGAGTTGTTCTCTTAAGGAACAGGGACAGCGTAAAAATAATTTTTATGGATGATCGTGAATATCTTTAGTTGCAAATTGAAATCAAGAAACGTTTTTCAAACAACAAATTATCTTCAACATGGTTGCAAACTCAGAGAAATACCACAATTGATGTTTAAACAACTTTCAACAGTCATTTTAGAGGGGAATTTTTTTTGTTCTCTTCATCTGAGCTAGCCCATGATGCAGGCATGTGTGTTTAAAAAAGAAAGACCGACAAGCATAAAAGAAAAATCAAAACAAACCATCAAAGAAAAACAAACAACAAACAAAATAGAAAATATTTACACAGTGTACATGGGAGCGTCATCAGGCAAAGTACCTTTTTAGAGCTTGGCCATTCACCGGAAAGGTGTCTGGCTACCCCTCTAAATTCTGTAATCGGAAGGAATTGGGACCCAATTTCTCAGCAATTAAAAATGGTCCCAACCACAAGTTCTGAAACTTAGTATGCTCTCCTTTTCCCTCATGAGGTTTGTCACATTTTAGGACAAGGTCACCTACCTCAAAATTTCTGTCAAAGGCAGAATTGGAATCAAACCAGTTTTTAAGAATGAGTTGATGTTGATCCAATTTCCGTTTTGCTTGAGCCCTCACTTCTTCTAATTTTAACAAAGTGTTAATTCGACTCTCCAAAGGGGGACAGTTTTCTTTCTGTACTTTCTGCACTTTCTGCGATAACTGTAGAGATGGAAGAAGGACATGTGGTGGAAGAATCACCTCCCTACCGTAAATGAGAAAGAAAGGTGAGTTACCCACAACAGTTTTAGGAGTTACTCTATCATCCCATATTGCGTTTAACAATGCGTTATGCCAATTTTTATGGTTTTCGGAGACCGTTCTCTTGATAATTTTGATCAGATTTTTATTAGTTGATTCTGCCAAACCATTGCCTTGGGGGTAATAGCTGGTAGAGTACTTTAATTTAATTCCTTTTTCTAGAGCGAAATCACTCATTTCAAGAGACGAAAAATAAGAAGCATTATCAAATACCAGGCATTCAGGGATATCGAAACGAGTAATAATATTTGAATTCAAGAAGGATATTACCTGGCTGGTATTTACATCTTTTAATGGGGTAGCCTCGAACCACTTGGTGAAGTAATCTGTGGCGGTTATGATATATTTATGCTGCTGCGAGGATGGAAGATTGATTGGGCCTATAATATCCAGACCCCATTGCTGAAAAGAGGAGTCTATCGAATCTGGTTGCAAAGGGAAAGCTGGTTTCTGTATCCGTTCGGATGCTTTTTGACAAATCACACACTTGCGACATAAAGCATGAGCGTCTTTAAAAAGGGTAGGCCAGTAATATCCTGCTCTTAATACTTTATGGGCAGTGGTGTCTCCACCAAAATGCCCACCAGCTTCTCCTGCATGCAATTCCAATAAGACTTTTTCTTCTTCATCTTTCTCAAGACAGTGCATTAGTACTCCATCAAAATTTTGACGAAACAAAATACCATTAATCAGCTGAAAAGAAGCAGATTTTAATCTTAATGCTCTCCTTTTTGTGGGATCAAGGTGACGGGGAGCTGATCTGTGTATAAGATAAAATTTTATGTCATCGTACCAGGGACTAACAGGGTTTTGCGCACAACAGATTTGATTTTGAGAGTGCTATCCTGGATTTAACATCTCAGTTTCTTCTTACTGTTCTACAGCTGAATCATCGACCAATTTGCATAAACCTTGGCCTCTTACTATTTGTGCTGGGGTGATTTCTATATCATATTCTTTTAAGGATGTGACCCAGTTTTCCCTTTTTTCGCCTAGTTGTTTCTGTACTAACAGATTTCTGACAGCCGGGTAAGGGACAATGATTTTTGTCCTAGATTTCAACAAATAAGATCGGAAGTGCTTTACTGCTTTGAAAATAACATAGGCTTGCTGATCTACTGCTGGGTAATTAAGTTCCGCCCCCTTGAAGGCTGAGCTCATAAAGGCAATTGGGACTTCGTTGTTTTCAGCGTTCTTTTGAGTTAGGACGACAACGTATGAGTGGTCAGAGGCAAATGTGTAGAGGGTGAAGTCTTGCGAAAAGTTGAGGCTCATTAGAGAAGGAGCGTCTATTATAGCCTTTTTTATTGAATTAAAATCCTCGCTTTCTAAAGGTCCCCAATGGTACTGTACATCATTTTTTATTAAGTTTTGTAATGGTCTCACCATTTCTGAAAAGCTGGGGACGAATCTCCTAACAAAGTTTATCTGGCCTAAGAAAAACTGCATGGAATTTTTTGACGAGGGAGGGGGCAGTTTCGAAATGACTTGAGTCCTCTCAGGGTCGATAATCATCCCTTCGCTTGATACAATGAATCCAAGGAGCTTACCTTGTTCTACTGCGAAGATATATTTTTTAGGATTTAAAGAAATGCCGTACTTACGACATCGCTGTAGAACGGATCTTAAGTGGGCTAGATGATCTTCTTTATTTTTCGAGAAGACAGTGACATCATCTAGGTAAACTACTACAGATTGATTGATTAAGCCTCGGAAAGCGATGTCCTTCGCTCTCTGGAAAGTGGCACCGACGTTTATGAGTCCAAAGGGCATCTTTCTATAAGCGTAGGTGCCCCATGGAGTGCGGAAGGTGGTTTTGAGTTGGTCTGGAGGAGACATAAGGACTTTGTTGTACCCTAAAAAACCATCCAACAAGGATAATCTTTCAGAACCAGATACCTGTTGAAGGATCTGTTCCATGGGAGGGACAAGGTAGTTGTCTTTATCAAACGCTCGGTTAAGATTTCGGAAATCGACACATAGTCAGATTTCACCACTCTTCTTTCTGACATGGACAAGATTAGAGATCCATTGTGTGTGCCTAACTGGGAAAATTATTTTAGCGTTCAGGAGTTTGTTTAATTCCTTCTTGACCATTGGTTCAAGTTTTGGGTGCATTTTCCTTAACTTTTGTTGAAAAGGTTGGGTTTGGGGTTTCATGGGAATAACGTGTTGTATGATGTTAGGATCAAAGGTTTTTAGGTTGTCGTACGTCCAAGAAAAAACATCTTTGAATTCCTTAAACAACTTAATAAATGCTACTTTTTCTTGCTCAGAACACCCCAACCCTAAATTAGTGCACCATGGATTGTCTTTAGTTCCCAAATTTACTTTTTCATGCGTCAAGGCGGAACTATTCATTTTACAGTTCACAGATTTTCTGAACTTGTCGTGAAGATCATAAAATTTTTCTAATCTAACCACATATTTCAGGATAGAGTTTACCATGTCTGATGAAGATTCTGGAGATCTCGGATCTGGTATTACCATAAAGTCACGAAGATTTTCGTCATGGGTACCTTCGTCGATCACTGCGCCCTGGAACATTTCTTCCATATGCAGAAAACTTATGATCTATTGATCGTCATCGAAGAATCTCCAATTCGTGATGTTATCTGGGATGGACGGTCTGAACAACAGTTCGACGGAAAATGCATTCGGAGATAAGCCTTCTACAGGAAAAAGTTTTGAAGCGACATTAGCTAACAAATCATCTTCCGAATTATTCAATCTAGGAATAGAATTTATATTGAATGCGGAAAACCTGTTCATCAAATTTCATACCTCAATCTGATAGCTTTTAAGGTGCAAAGATAAACAATGGATAGAATTTTTTACCTGTCTAACCACGATTTCCGAATCACCAAAGATAGTCAAATTTTGAATGTTCAAATCTAATGCTTTTCTAAGGCCTTGCAGGAGTGCATCATATTCGACTGTGTTGTTTGTACATTCGAATTCCAACCGGCAAGCAATCATAGTCTTGTTACCTGCTGGATCGATGAGCACGCACCCTGCACCAACTCCTTCCTTAGATTTTGACCCATCAAAGTAAAGAGACCATATTTGATTTTCGTCGGGTGCATGTGACCACTGAGAGAAGGCTGTTGACTGCATGCATGTCATAACTTCTGATTGTTGTTCCAGGTCAGTGATAGTGGAAGTTTCGGCCATGAAATTGCCGAAAAAAGTATCCATACCTTGTATTTCAGGCGAATTGGTGGAAGGAGTGAAAGGTTCATTGGGATCATTTAAATCAGTCACCGTGAACTTCAGATAACATTCATGATTTACCTTGATTTTGTTGGGCTTTCCATTCTCCGACAACCACAAGTGAGACCAATCCGTCACAAAATAGCCATGTAATTGTTTCGACCAGTCTCTACTTAAAAACAATGCATAAACTTCTGGAATGTCTACAACAATAATATCAATCACTTGATGAACTTTAGGATTAGACGACAATCTTATAAGCACATTTCTTAATTCGCCTATCACTTTAACACTAGTTCGATCAAGCTGGATAATTTTCAAGCTGGATGGTTGAACTTCGACATTAATCTTTTGACAGATAGACCAAGGAATTACATTAGATGACGCACCTGAATCTACCATACAGTTGTGTACATTCCTATTGAAAATTTCAAAAGTCAACAAAAATGGAGGAACATTTCTGTGAGTACTAACAATAGAAGTTTGGTATTTTTTAATCGCAGCCTCTAAAACTGGTTTATCTACATTCGTTACATTATTTACAGGAATGTCTCTTTTATCATGAGGCTTGGATGTAGTTTTGGTGGAGGCCTTCTGAGGAATTTTGGGGTTGTTTTGAACACCTTTGTTACTGCTCGGATTGCTATTTTTGCTGTTCTCTGCAATATTCTCCAGCATTTTTTGTAGAAGAAAAGGGAATTCTAATAATTCGTAAACAAAAATGTTAGCCCTAAGATTTTTTAGATCTTCAATTAAATCATAATCTAAACTTGGGTTTACTAAATTCTGTTTATTCTCAATTGATTTAGACTATTTTGGAGGCAAAGTCGTAGTGATTTCAGAACAAGGCTTATTTGTTGTCTTGTTCCTAATATTGTAAGGGTGCACTGTGTTAGCGATATTTCTTGTCTTAGGACAAGAAATAGAAACAAGACAGTGAAAGTCCCGAATCCCTGAGAGTTAATAGGGACCGTCCATCTGGAAAGGAAACGTGGCAGAAGATCAACGTTATCGGGGAGGGTCCCGACAGGGAAGCGTCCATCGGAGTTGAAGCCATCGGGATATTGGGGATCCCGGGGACGAGTGATTCGTGCACTTCAAAATTGCGATTCGCGAAACCCCGATTGGTGGGGAACAACTGTCAGTCATGGTGGGACCGAGATGAGCACCATAGTGCAGGAGCCAGTTGTCAACTGGGTGGAGGTCAAGCTCATCGGAAAATCAGGGTTCTTGGAGGTGAGGGAACCGTTGCATCAAACACTGCGATATCGTGATACGCGATATCCCGACACCAAGAGTGTGGGGCCACGAAAGTCGACGGAGGACAGGTGGCAGGATTTCACGACGGGGAAGGAACCATTGACAGGTCAAGGGCCATGAGCCATCGGGGATCGGAGAATCGCGAGTCTGGAGGACGTGTGCACATTGACGTCGCAAACCCCGAAACCCCGATGGAAAGCTATATGGCTGCGGGCATATGGTAGCGATCACTTGGACCAGGGCCTAGTCGGAGGGCTAGCACGGAAGGAGCCATTGGGGATCGGAGATTTGCGAGTCTGGAGGACTTGTGAATCGTGACATCGCAAGTGCCGAAACTCCGATAGGAGGGTAAGGCCACAGTCGCGGAGGCATGGTCATATGCGACAGGAGTTAAGCTCAGGAGGGCTCGCGCGCGAAAGGAGCTCATCGCAAATCAGGGATTGGAGAGGTAAAGATTTATCGACAGCAGGAATCGGGAAACCCTGAACCCCGATACAGAGTCGGGGATAACCACGGTCAGGTGCTGAAGGACGTGAAGGGATTGGAAAGGACCTGTGGATCGGGTTGTTGCAGCAGTGATTCCCGAGGGAATCCAGGGAGCCGCTTCGGCTCCTCGAGGGGATTTAAAATGATCCTGAAAGTAAGAAGGCACGGTGATGTCCCAGGTACCAATTTGATGCGGTCTAGATCCCAGTACCTGCTGGAGATTAATGAAGAAAATAGAGGATGGCTCAAAACTCACATCACTCATTTATTGCAAAGTATGGAGATCCCGACTGAAAGTCTACCCGGAAAGGTCCCCTGTACCGGTTCTCTTCAGGAAGGTCACGCCGAGTCTTCAACTCGCCAGAGGAACTTGCACACGCCAATTCAACATTCAAAGGGCTCAGCTACCACCCTGGCATGAGCCATGCTGAACTAAAGAGGCGTATTACAGGGGNTTGATTGAGGAGACATCACCCTTTGAAATTTTTGAGATGCCTCCACTGGACGAGAGGAGGGGAGGAGTATATGTAGGCATTTTTGCCATTTTGTAAGGATGGATGGTAGAGCAGAGCTGCCTACTGTAAAGTTTAATAGACATCCTATTTTGTTGGATATGCATTTGTATTTGAGATATCTTGTTTATGACAGACAATTTTTCTCGCTCCATCTAATTTTCGTCTCATGCTTAGAGAGTTCGTGATTGACTGAGTCACGCGAATTATTGCAGTTCTGTTATGATAAATGATTTATCGTTGCATTATTGTATTCTATGGTTTTCTGTATTTAAGTGCAAGAAGACCTTGCATTTGGATGCCTTCCTCTACAGTCTGTTAGGAACCTGTCGTTTGTAACATACCTTCGCACTCTTTCCATATAAGTCTTCCGCCTGTTCACCCTTTACTACAACCCACTGTCTGAATTTTATATAAGACCTCACTCACCTATGCATGCCTGGCCTAGTTTGGAGTTGGAATGATATCGTTTTGAGTTGGCTTCCATTCGGTCACCCCATCTATAAATAA